>JAGJRO010000082.1:0-171750 GCA_022832285.1 Lepidurus apus apus
TTAAACAAATCGTAACAGATCTTGGAGCGACAATTCAGTATTGCCCCACGAAAGACAACCCTGCAGATCTGCTCACACGCGGTCTCGATTCTAAATGATTCCTTCAAAATCAGCTCTGGAACTCAGGTCCATCATGGATACTGCGCTCGAAACCAGATGTAGCTATTTCAATCCAATTTACAACTCACGAAAAAATTGACACCACTCCCATCGAAAAACCGAAGAAAGACATTCTTGAATCCCTATTTAATTCTTGGGACTCACTACGACGTACTACAGCTTGGATACTTCGTTTTGCTTATAGCGCCTCGAAAAACACTAAACGCAGTGGTCCACTTAACAATCAAGAAATTCGTATTGCCCAACAAAAACTGATCCGCCAAGCTCAAGCGTCTCACTATCCCGAGGAGATGGACTCCCTTCGACGCAAAACAAACCTTTCTCGTTTTCCCATTATCGACCAATTGGGTTTGTTCCTAGATGATGAAGGAATTATTAGGTGTGAAGGACGTGTTCATAACGCACCCTTAAAATCCTCTGCTAAACATCCTGTCCTTCTTCCTAAACAAGCAAGAATCACCCGACTTATAGTCATGGACTTTCACATACGAACTTTACATTCCGGCACTAACAATCTCTTGACGCAACTGCGGCAACATTATTGGATACCAGCAGCACGACCCTTAATACGAAGCATCGTTCGATCATGCCTAATTTGTAAGAGACTTCTTGGAAAGCCTTTTCAAGCAACTCCGTCGGCCCCTCTACCACACTTTCTAGTTTCCCATGGAGAACCCTTCGAAGCCACCGGAGTTGATTTCACTGGAGTTCTCTATGTTAAAACTTTAAACGGCAAGGAAGAAGAAAAGGTATACATCTGTCTTTTCACATGTGCACGCACCCGTGCGATACACTTAGAAATCGTCCGAGACATGTCCATGACATCATTCCTACATGCTTTACGCCGATTTATTGGACGAAGAGGCTGCCCCAAATTACTAATATCAGACAATGCCACCACCTTCGAAGCCACAGCCAAATTTTTGACACAGTTTAAATCTACACCCGTCTTCAACTCCTTCCTCCAAAACAAAAACATTGAATGGAAGCATATCCCAAAGCGGGCTCCATGGTATGGTGGATTTTGGGAGAGAATGATTGGCATTACGAAGACCACCCTCAAGAAAGTAGTTGGTAGAGCCAAGATAAGTCTAGAAGAACTCAGCAGCCTCATAACAGAAGTCGAAGCCATGATCAATAATCGCCCTTTAACTATTGTTTCCCCCGATATCAACGATCTGAATCCTCTCACCCCTTCTCATCTACTTCACGGTCGTTTGTTGCCTTTATTCAATCATGAAACTTCAAATGATATTCTCGACCCTGATTTCGGAACTCCGCACGACACCGTACGTCATTTTTCGCGATTACACCTGTTACGAAAACACATCTGGAATAGATGGCGACAAGAATATCTCACAGCCTTACGTGAAACGTATAGAAATAATTCGAGTCTAAAGACCCCGCTTATTCAAGTGGGCGATCTAGTCCATATCCATGACGATGGAAAACGGCTCTTTTGGAAACTAGGTCAAGTAACTCGTCTCCTCTCTGGTAAAGACGGGATTACGCGAGCCGTGGAGTTAAGAACTGCCAATGGAATTACCAATCGGCCGATTACCAAACTGTATCCTTTGGAATTACGGTCTACACCAGAAGATTCTCAAGAAACAACAGACCTAGACCAGACATCGCACATGCGCCCTGTAAGGAACGCGGCAAGAGACGCACGAACGAAAATATTAGCCTCCGCTTTGATGGACAATGAGTGAACTTCATTTCGCGGGCGGGAGGATGTTGTGAACTTTGACTCAAGACTGAATGTTTGACATTGACCTTACCTGAAATTCCTTGACCTCCCTTGACACTTCTATTGTTGTTGCTATTTCCTATGAAACCTTCCTCATTCCAACAGTTAATATATACAGACAATACGTTGACATGACGATGATACGCATATAAAAGGACTCGAAACGACAGTAAGAGTTAGTTGAACCAAAGATGACAAACGTAACACATCCACGAACAAACTTGTCGGTGAATTTCAAGTGAAATACAGTTAGTTAAGTTTTAGCAGTCGTCTATCTACTAAGTCTACAACAACACAACGCAGGACACTAACTTTTTCCCTCTCATTCCGAAGTGATTTTCCTCCACAGCGGTCTCGAATCAATAGGTGGCTGATCTCAAGACTTCAAGATTCGAGGTCGCAAAATTCAAGAACTCGA
Source organism: Lepidurus apus apus (assembly GCA_022832285.1). NCBI lineage: Eukaryota > Metazoa > Arthropoda > Branchiopoda > Notostraca > Triopsidae > Lepidurus > Lepidurus apus. The sequence continues at coordinate 2,289 of JAGJRO010000082.1, forward strand.
TATTCGATTTCATGAATTCTGCGGTCTCGAATCAATAGGTGGCTGATCTCAAGACTTCAAGATTCAAGGTCGCAAAATTCAAGAACTCGATATTCGATTTCATGAATTCTGCGGTCTCGAATCAATAGGTGGCAGATCTCAAGATCGCGGTATTCAAGACTTCAGGTGGGGCGGTTGCCTTAGAGCTGGGGGATCTTTCGTTATTAACTTTGAAAATATCGTGGGTTTTGTCCATGGGTTGTTCAAAGTAGAGCTGGGGGATCTTTGGCTATTCACTTTTCGAGACTTCTAGTCGCTAAAGTGGGCCACATTGACCCGGGTGGTACCTGGAGAGACCCCTGCCTTCGAGCAGATAGTACCTTGCCATTTGGTTTGGGGGGACCCATAGCCAAGCGAAGTTTAAATAATAAAATAAGCCTCCCCAAATTCATTAAATGAAACATCGCTTCAACTTTTTATTTTTATATACTTTTATAAGTTAAAGTTGTCAACGTATATAACTTTAGATCAATTATAAGTTGAATGTTCTAATTTTTCTCAGAACCAGCCAACCATCCAATACAAAAATTTATACCGCGTTCTTGCGGTAGAAGTAGGTCCCGGAGGCAATTCCACAGACGTTCGACGTGAGTGTCTTGTTTTATTTTATTTTATTAATTGCCTCTGATCATGTATGGATGTTATTCTATATTCTTCGTTATTGTTTTAGTCACTCACGGAGGATGCGAAACGACAAACTGAGTGATAGAAACAACTACATCTACTTTTTGACCAATTGCGTCGCCCGCTGGAAGACTTGAAAGGACCCGGAGGGATTCAAGTGTGGGTGGTGGTCTCATAATTCCAAAACTATGCAAATGAGATGTTTTGCTTACCCCGGAATCCCTTATTTGCTTATTTGTTTTCCCAAACGGTTTTCCCCAAAATCTTGTTTCCAAAAAGTGTTCTTGTTGTACGATTTTAATTTTTGAAATAAAAGCGAAAGTTATGGGAAATTTTTGCATGATTTTTCATAAGGTCTGCTAAAAAGGAGGCGTCGCCTTCAAAAAGGACGAATCCTATTGGTGGATTCGACAAAAAAGGGGCGTGGTCTCTTTCCAATCTGGAAAAGCTTTTCAGGACTTTTCTCCATAAGGAATAAAGCTGTATCGTCAAAAATTGAGACCCTAGCCCCTTTCCCTTTTTCCCAACTCCCCTGCTCGGTTTCCTATCCCCGATATTTAATCTCGTAATGCTGAACCATCACAATTACGAATACACGTAATTACGAATATGGGATTAGCAACTTTGCCGGGAAGGCAAACGGTACAGAGAAGGGAGCCATTTAATATTTCATTTTAATCAACGAAATAAAGTGTATCGACCGGGAATCAAACCAAGGACCTCTTGGTCCCCAGTCGTGCGTGCTATCCACGCGGACAGAGCCTTACATTTATGTATGTTTGAAACATCTATAAAAGCAACATACGAAACAACGTGGAGTCCACTATAGATGTATAGGAAGTGCATATTTAAATTTTGATATTTATATTTACGGAGATATAGGTTAGGTATATGTAGGCATGTGGTATATATGTATTGGTAAATATAGGTGTATTTATTAAGGTATTATTTTATTTATAAAAATATTTTCACCTACAGCCTAACCTTGTATTCTCTAAAAGTATGCATGATTATACTGTACCTCTTTGAATGTATTTTCTACCGTTATAAAAATCCTTGTTCACAAGTCAAAATCATACAATATTATTACAAGCCATGTGTTAGCTTGAAGTTATTTGTATTAAAAGCCCACACATAAAATATACATTTTCAAATGATCCTTCATGAAAATCCCATACTTTTTTTTGCCGGATACAGTCCTGAACGAAGGATCGGTCTTTGATCGGATCGGACCGCAACTAAATGGGTATGATCAGTTCCGATCCGATTAGTTCCGATCAGACACAGAAACAAAGCTGTTCTACTACCCACAAAAACTTCTCTGAAAAAAAAAAAATTAAAACCTCATGCGAAAAGGCCTCCCCATCATATTCCAGAATGTTTTGTTCACTTCTTGAACCTCTGTGAATCCCTTCCCTCCTATAGTTCTTTCGCTAATTATTATATGTCGAAATCCAACGTTACCGTTTATAGAAGAACCAAACAAGGAAGACTGATACCTAAACAAACAGAGAAATTACACTATTAGACACGCTTCAAAACCTGTAATAATACAGGGAAACTAAATAAATAAAAAAAACTAGAGAAACTCAAAATTAAAATGAATTAAAATAAAAAATAGTAATAATAATAATAAGGATTACCTGGACGACGTACCCAGCTAAAAAATAATATATTGTACACGTTGAAAACACGCTACAGTCAAAACTTGGCTTTTGCGCTGCACTAAACAATGTAAGAACTGTCAAAAGTCCAGACCAAAACACGAGAGAAAAACATGGTCATATGTCAACGAATCTAAGACGCCTTCTAACATTCTTCCTATTTTCCCCGTTATGTTCCACTTTTACTCCTAGCCCACCGTGGCAATTCTTCTGCCGCCAACGAAATTCCCCCATTTGCCTCCAAACCATAGTATAAGCTGGGCATGTCCCTAGGGGACTTTCCCAGCTAATAAAATCAGGGAATTCAATTTGTAGTGTGGTAATCGGTAATAAAAATCGGTACCTCCGGAGGTGCGGTGGCGCTGCGAGTTTACTCCAAACCATGCTCCAAACAGCGACTCCAAATTTTGAGCGGTTTTTGTTCTTAAAGGGGGGAGTCAAGTGCAAAAAAATTAAAAAATATGTTATAGAGGAGACCAAAAGAGGTGTTCTGGCTGAAGAACCCCTATGTCAATTATGCATATTAACCGAGTAATTAATTATTTAGCGGTTTTAGCTCCGCCCCTTTCCTCCAAAATTCAAATTTCCCTATCCTTATAACACGGGGGGACAGTTGGCCGGAGACCTAGCGCCTTTACCTATTAGCGCATTCAAAATCGGACCTTCGATTTATAGGGCTGGCACCATTATCTTTCTTTTGAATGCTCAAGCTAGTCTGTAGGTGCTTTGGATAATTTACAAGCTCGATCACAAAAAAATGACTTTTTCTTCGCGCCGCGACGTGCGGGCTCCGCTGTACGCCATGAAGCAAGCGTTACCCGCAAAGTCAGAGCCGCCTCGCGCGGTCCCATTGCCAGGGGATGGGCTCTCGACTGCGAAGCCGACCCGAAACTTGCCCAAAGGCTCTCAGGCGCGGGTCTCGGCCCTGCAGGACGGCAAGCTACGGCCATCGCGTGAAGAAAAAGTCAGTTTTTTGTGATCGAGCTTGTAAATTTTTTTAGTAAAGGGTAGCATCGCTAGGTGGGAGCATGTACTGGTTGAAAACGAGGGAATTTCTCTCCCGAGCCGCGACAATTAGTTACGTGTCGAATCTTGTAGAAGTCCAAAACTCCCCAGAGTACACGAGAGAAAGGCCTCCTCTGTGAATGTTTTGTTTTTTCTCGAACCCTTTTTCTAGTACATTAGGCACAGACATTAGGAATACTAATGGGGGAGAGAGTCCTAACCTAACGCGTTCGCAGGTCAAATTTTAATTGTATTGGAGTAAACAACGGGGGGTTGTTTTGGTTCTGTTTAGTTTGACGGAGACATGAGCAATGTTCAAGTAAGGATATCTATTTACTTAAAAAGGTTATTTAGTTATAAATGTTTTTTGTTTTCTTTTTTCTCTAGGGCTTATTTTGGGCTCTTTGTTGCGGGTTCCTCGATAGTTTGCGGGGCTGTGTCCTAATTTTCACACTAGACAAGCAAATTCGGCAACAAAAAGCGGCAAGAACACAAACGGAGACATTTACCTCGTTGTCAAAGCACAGAAGACCTAGCCATGTGAAAGTTAAGGAGCTCAGCAAACCAGAGTAAGTTTCATAAAATTACAAGTTACCTTAGTATGACTTGTCTTTGTATTCAGGGAACCTCAAATTTTGCAAAGGACTTTGCAATGTTGCGCTTTAAATGGCGGAGTTTTCTGGTTTTCGCTGTTGGCTTTTTACGGCGTGGTTTTGCCTACTATTCAAGCAATAGTAACTTTTTCTCTGGGTAAAGGTCAAGAAGGTGTTTCAAGCTTAGTGTGGAGTTGGATGAGTCCAGTTTTGTCGGCTACGTTCTCAGCCTTGTGGGTCCTTCCTTTGTTTTTACTTAGCAAAGTAGTCAACAGCCTGTGGTTTCAAGTGATATAGAAAGCTCCATTAAAGAATAATACTATATTCAAGTTGTTTATAGGATATTGCAGACTCTGCCTACAAGTACTCGAGGGGAAGACCCCAGTTGTTACCTAGCATTAGCAAGCTAATCGCCGATGTGCTTTTCAGCATTGTGATACAAGCCCTGTTTCTTCTCCAAGTAATGTTCATTAACTACTTTTTTTTCGAAAAGCTATGGCTGCTTTTATGTAGGGCATGTTATGCGGTTTTATACCTTTAGCTGTCGTGAGCGACCTCTTGTCCGTGATGCACATGTGTTTACTCTATGCACTCTACTCTTTCGAATACCGTTGGTTTAACGCGGGGTGGGATTTGCCAAAACGACTTACGTACATTGAAAATCAGTGGCCGTATTTTACTGGGTTTGGACTTCCTCTTGCCATCCTAACTTCATTACCCAATTCGTATTGGGTAAGTGGCTGCGTATTTTCCATACTTTTCCCACTCTTCATCATTAGCGGTAACGAAGCGGAGCCTGTTTTGGTTTCCAGGTAAAATTCACGTTTTCTGAGCTCCTTTCACATAAATCATATTATTCTAGTGTAATACCGATGCGCCTGTTTTCCCCTGTTGTCAGCGTCGCCAATTTCCTATTTCACCGGACTATTGGTCAGTCCGGTGAAAAAAGGACTACTTTGAAACCTATTTCGGCCAAATCGTGAATATCAGTGCTTTCAGATGCGACAAGGGAATTCATTTTTGGATTATTTTGCTGCTTTCAGAAATTATAGTGTGCATTTTTAAATAAATCTAATATGAAAAACATTATTTTATTCTTGTACTGAATTTTATGCTGGGTTCGTTGAAGGTCAATTTACTTTGAAAAACATTTATTCTTAGATTTAACTTTATACTAGATTCTTTGAAGGTCAATAATAGGCACTTGACTGCACAGAACACCCGTATCTTATTCTGAGGGCTTAATGAAGATCCTGAAAAAATGTAAAAATAGCAATGCGCTTAAAAATCATTGGACTCTAGCGCAACATAAACAAGAGACTTAAATACTGTAACGGTATAAACATTGAGTTACAATAGAATTAAGCGTTATAGCATACGTTACGTACCTTTTAGCGCGATCAGCTTTCTTTCCTGTATTGCCACAACCGATATGGTGTCACGAAAGCTGCTATAACAATGCGTAACTAACTTTTAACAGTACTTAATCCAACAGAAGATCGGGACGTCTAAGATCATCTGACGCAGAAACTGGCCAGGCTTGTAACCGCAGTACGAATTAACGAGGTCACGTTCTCTCCAAAGCCTATCTCTTACTATAGTCTCACCAGAAAACGGACACTTGAATCAAAACCAACTTCAATATGAATCGTAGCATCTTTATCTTAGCTGCGACTTCTATTCCCAGTCACTGTTACAGACTATAAATTTGGCGAAAATATATGAACCATGCGCGGGCAAGCTGGGGAAAAGGGTAGGGGAAAAATAAGCTTTCTAACGATACATGTTCGGGTGCTAAAACAGAAACCACTTAGCTGATAACTTTTTCCTACCATGGCACAACCAACCGAAGTTTGGACGAATTTTCCATCCTCTCACTGGTTACACAATTTTTAAAGTTAAATTTTTAGTAAAGTTAACTCGACATGCCCTTTGGCTTCAATACATGTCACGAAGCAATAAGCCGAGTGTTCCACTCCTCGGCTTATTTCGATCATGACTTCACGTTTTTCCCTTTCTGTTATTTCTAAGCTAACTTTTAAAACTCGTTTGTGCCTCTTGATAACTCAGGCACCACTCTACCCGTACAAGCAACCGCAATATCACCAATACACATCAGGCTATCCCAGTAGCTAATTTTTCCTGCAAATGTCATCCAATTTCTTGTGTTAATTTAAAAACGAAGTAGTATCAGTCAAAACGTCAAACCTTATTGTTCCAAGCGTGAAGCAACACAATGCGTTTAAATTATTCGTTTTTTGCAAACCCCCTTCCCTTTCAAATGCTTGTACGACTATGCGAGTAGATTGTTAGCAACTAAAGAGCTTAGAGATACAAGTCCTCCCACCCCGGTAGCGAATGTGCCGTTCTGAAATTACTGCCTTGCTGCTACAAAATTTGACGGGGTATACCCCAAAGTAGGCTCATGATTGAAATTCAAAAGAACAGAAAAGCGAGTGGATCTGCCTGCTATACATCACAGAATGGTTTTAAAAAAATCTGTAGCAATAACTTTTAAAAGCAACCGGACGGCGCAACGCTGGGTCCAGCTTTTTTTGTTTTCAATTCTCTAGATTGGTGGTGGGCCGTCTGGGTACCGTAGAATCGGTTCGAAAGACTTGGCTAAATTGTTGGTCAAGTAGCAATCCTCCTGCCCGGTTGGAACGAGTGACGCCACGCCCAGAAGTAGAAGCATAAGCGCTTGGATGGGCAGCGCAGCTCGTACCACGCGTCCCAGGAACCGATAACTGCGCTGGAGCACACTGGTGTCTCCCACAGCAGTGGTGGTGATGGTGGTGGTGGACATGTTCGAAGACGGACTGGGCGCGGAAGCATCCTTGGGGCTGAGCGATGTCGTGGACATGGAGACAGCATCCAAGGACCACAACGTGCCAGTGCTGGATGCAACTGCACTGGCGTACTCGCTCCTAATATAAAAACACACCAATTATTCTTGGTCTGGCCAGAACTAGCCATTTAATCAGGCTCATCCCCCATTGGCACACCTTTTTCAAGACAATAAAAAAGCAAAAATTAAGCAATGGTCAGAAAACGATTAATAAAGCAGATTAGCTGGCTTACCTCAGCTTAGCACAAGGACACAAAAATACAGATAAATACATTCGCAAAGCTAATGAGTTTCTACGACTACTACCCCATTCCAATTAACCAAGTAAGTACCCGTGTTAAAGAGTTAGGAAGGAGAAGGGTGCAATTAGTTGGGTAATGCTTTTTAGCTGAAAATCTTTTGATTTTTGCATTAACCGTACTTGTCCGTCGAGAGGAGACTAGGTTGGGACGTCGCTGAACGATAGCGCGCACGTTGACTGGACTCCGGGGAAGGAGATCGGGCCTTTGTCGGTGACAGAAGCTGCTGGAATAATGCAAGGCAAGACAAAACGGAAAAAGAGAAACAAATAAAAATAAGTATTAACTCAGGGAAAAAACGTTTGAATCGAAATCAAAATCGTTATTATATACATAAAGAATCGGAAACGAGTTCCTGCTGTGAATGTGCTTTTGATAATAATAAAAAAAGTGCTGCACGTGAGACGTGTGAATTTATACATATTCATTATAGTTTTTAACCATAACTACCTCGTCTGAAAGTGATAAGTAGCTGGAGTGTTGACCCCGCGCGGGACTGAATGACGCACTTCGCGTAGGGGAAGGTTCGCCCAACGCTTCGCGCAACGTATGACAGTAGGCATTACAGCAGCGCAGCAGAGACTGGAGACGCTCGCTTACGACGTTAAGTTGGGCGATGACTTGCTCGCCTTCTGTTGTATGCGTTTGGGTTAACGCTTGGGAAGCAGTCTCGCGTAATGCGGCAACGCGGGGTTCGCATCGTTCCAACTGAACTTTAAGATCGTGGAATTTCGCCAATTTTGCGCGCATCTCGCCTGTATCCGCGTTTACATTCACGGGTTCTTGGGATCGCAGATCATGCTCTGTAGCTTCCAGCCACTCGGACAAGGTCCGAATAGTTTGGTGGTACTCCCGATTTTGCAAGACTGCGGTCTGCAATTGGGCTTGAGTGGCAGAAGCAAGTTTGCAGACCAAGTCCCACTGTTCATTGACAGCCTGCAGCCGTCTGTGCAGCGCAGTGGCCTTCTCCTGGTTACCAGGAACGGCTACTTGGCTTAAATGGGATCCAATGACGTTTAAAGATGTCAGTAAGCTCTTATGGCTATCGAGTTCCAAACAAAGCTCCTGAAAAAGCCACAATTAGGAAATAAGCTTCCGAAAATCGAACACCTAACGCGGTTACTTGAATAACTTTGTAGCATTATTCAAAGTTGCCGGTAAGCAACTAGCAAGACTTACCCGGTGTTCTTGGCTAGCGTCTTCGAGATCTTCCATGGAAGTGGGTGGGGTTTGGGATTTCAGTTTGGCTTCGGCATGTTCCAGCCATCGCTCTAGTCTCCAAAGATCGTGTTCCTGCTGCGCCCATGTGCGCCTAGAACACAAATTGCACCCCGTGTGCGACTGAGTATCAACTGATTCTTGCTGATTAGGAGTAGCAGTGACAGAGGTGGCAACGCGATGCTTTTCACTTTTGTTCGTGACGGTTGTAGCAATAGCATGCGAGGAAGCAGTGGTAGAAGACGATGTCACGCGGCGCTGACCAGCACGGACATGTAAAGGGGATGATGTGGTGCTATTTCGCGTAAGGTCCATGGACGTTAGTTTCTTGCCGCTGACTATGTACGGCGTAGCCGGGATGCTAGGTCTGAGGAATGTGAACCCCCAAATGACACGACCAACGAGACACCCAAAACAGGACATACACCCGAAACAGAAAAAGAAACCCCATGCAGACGATCACAATTAGAAACAGAAACGTGCACCATATAACGTACAAGTACATCTGTTTGTACTAACAGCCCACGAAAATGTAACAAATAATAACAGACAAAAAACCAACTGAAACGCGTCAAACTTACCGTGCTTCCTTAAGGTGACCATCACGAGCACGGCCCAAGGCTTCTAAACGGCCGAACTTTTGATTCACTTCCTTCAGTTGCCTTAGTAAATCGTTACTATTTATCTGCGCTTCAACTTCGTCCCGGGCCTCATCTGCAATCTGATGCGACAGAAAATTGGCCAACTCGTGTGCCGAACGTGCTGCCGCTAGCAAACGTCCCTATACACATATTACATTAATTTTATTTCAGCAAGAACAGACATTAAAACATGAATAATTATCAGTACCTTCAAAACACCATTACAATACGAAAAATTACCAAGCAAGCATTCGACAAATTTTTTTGACAAGGTTCTTGAGCTTGCTAACAGGTAGTGCACAACCAATGCACAATTTTTTCCAATGAGTAATAAATTAGCAATATGCAACTGAAGTTTGCAACTATGAGAAATACGTAAAAAATTGTCCTTTGGTTGTGCACTAGCTGGCAATAAAAGAAAACTTTTCTTTCCCGCGTTCGAGAAATCTTGTTCCGAAAGTTTGACGACTTGATTTGGGACATTGTGCTGCTACAGCAAACTGTAGTGACAAATCGTACTTTCAGAAGCAGAGCACGTTTTTCTTTTAGATTGCTTTCAAATCTGACAAGCTGTTTTCGAGAAATCTTGTTCTGAAAGTTTGACGAGATATTGTGCTGCTAAAGCAAATTGTGGTAATAAGTTGTACTCAGAAACAAAACAAGCTTAGAAACTTTGCCGGCAAGCAAACTGTGGTGACAAATCGTACTTTCAGAATCAAAACAAGCGTAGAAATTTTGCCGGCAATTAGCTATCTATTTCTTTTCTTACTTTCTTACGCAAGTATTTCGCAAAACAATAACAAACATTAGTGCCATCTGTCTCTTTCCTATCAATCAGCTAAGGTATACGGGAGCCTTAAATATGGAGAGAAAACTTACCAAATCTGGAGCAGATTCCGTCAATGGTCCCACTGGAATAGCTGAAGATTCAGGAATGGCCGATTCCAACTGCACGAACCTGTACTGGCACTCTGCAATAGCAAGTTCCAATTGGCGACGTGGTCCCGAAGGACGCCATGTATCAGGAATGCGAGTTTCGACGTCGGCGAAAGTTTGGAACCTGGTTTGACTAACCATAACTTCTTGAGCTTGTTGAGGCGACGACGTACGTAGTACATCCGCGTAGGTTCTGAGATTGGATTGCTGTGCAGTGATGGCTGATTGCGTTGCCACGACGAAGGCCGACGACGTGGCCATGACAGGAGCAGAAACGGAAGCCGTGCTCACAAAAGGCATTTCTGCCAAGTCCGGTGTCCCGACTACATCTTCACCCAAAGGTGACATATTTTCCGTGGACGTGGTGGATACGTTGAGATTCTGTAAAGGTTGGCTGTATATCCCGGAATCGGTCAAGGGTAACGAGAAATGGCGATCTGAAGACTGCGAAATGGGTGTACTTTCCTGAGAAAGCTTCTGTTCCAAGGCTAAACGAAGCTGTGCCAAATGCATGACAACAGGGAACTCTAACTGATGGTACTCGTCTAATTTTTCTTGCATCGCAGTAGCTTCAGGGGGTTCGCTCCGCGTTATTAAGTACCTCCCCAATTCCCTAGCTGTGCTACGTTTCTCTTCCGTACTGTCCAGCTCATCTTGGGCCGAGGATAACATGTCCCGTGCATCCCCCGTGCTCAACCGGCTTTCCAAGTGCGCTCGTTCAATTTCGCTTAGTTTAATTTCGTAATCGGTCAGCCACACGCACAGCTGATCCAGGAGTCCTCGCCAATAGTTCCTAGCAGCTGTAGCGTAGTGTACTTGTTGGTATAACGCGGAAAGCTTTTCTGATAGCTCTTTCCATGTTTGATGCAATCGCTGTACGTCTTCTTGCAACTCACCGGAAGAATCTAAACGATTTTCACGTGCTAGCTGGCAGTAGGTGGCATTGATTTTATCCAGAGCTGCGGCTGATGTGTGTAGCTCTTGGTAGAGTGTGTCAATAGTTTGGTTGCTTCTTTCCAAAGCATTTATGGACACCTGACCGACTTGGGTAGAAAGGAGATTCGCTTCTTGAGTAATGCTACGCAATTTCTCTTCCAGTTCAGGCATGAGGCCGCGTAGATGGCGCCACTGGGTCCATAAGGCTTCCAAGTGTGCCGACCGGCTATCTAGCATGTTCGATATGGCTTTCCAACGCAACTGGAGAGTGCTCATGCTTTGGCGAAGGGCTTGGATCTCACCCGCTCCAGTGTTGTTGAGAGCAGCCAGGGATTCGCAGTCGTGGATTAAAGTGTGGCACATACTAAGGAAGCTGGTTACAGCTGCGCTGCGCTGAGCGATATCTTGCCGGTATTGATCCTGTTCTTTGCGCTTTGCGGCTATTTCTTCCTCGGAGCAGTTTTTCACGATCAACGGCGAAGACAACTGGACTTCCATATGATTCATCCAGCTCAGCAATTCCGTCAGGCTACGGTCCAGCTGGGGTAGATGGTCACGGATCTCTTGCAACTTGGTTAGACGTCGTCGCCATAATTCTTGCAATAACTTCCATCGCGCGTCAATTTCTTGGACTCGGTGGGTAATTTCGCGCCCCGGTTCGTCATCTGGACTGTAAAACTGTTCTAGTTGGTGGCCTCGTGTCACGAGCCAATTGTATTCTTTGTCTTTGGATGTCAACTTGTCGGCCAAAGGTCCTGCTACGTTGCGAATAGCGTCTTCTAATAGAACGTCCTTTTGTACACACAATCTGTTCTCGAAATCTTGAATCCATGATATAAAAGCCTCGGCTCTGAAATAGTAATAACCAAAGAATAAAAATCCCGAACAAGAAAATTAAACAGTAAAGCTTTGTCTAACTCTAAACAAAATGAAGCAATTGAATCTAAAGGAAATAAACCTGATACCTTTGCACGAAAAGGGCTTGTCGTTCCATACGTTCTTCAAGTAAATAAATCAACTGTTGTAGTTGATGTTCAACTTCGTCTCGACGGTGCTCCAAAGCCCATACACGTCCACTGACTCGCTTCAATTCGTATGAAGAAATGGAACCACGTAACAATTCAACAATCCGTCCTAACTGTTCAATGTCTCCAACAAGCGTTTGTACAGTCAATAAGTGTTCCTAGGCAAAGTGGGAGAAATTAGTAAAAAATTGAACAATAGAAGAATGGCTTACTCTATACGTTGTCAAGAGTCGAGTGCACTCTTCCAAAGAAGTTGGTAAATCTTGATCCGGAATGACATCAGCTTGCACGATTTGTAGCTGGCTTCGAATACGGCACGCGATATCCTCGATCTTAGTGAAATGGATAGCCAATCTTCTCAAGCAATCCCGCCAAGTGTGCAAGCCAGCACTCAACTCGGTTAATCTTTGGCGAGCTGCTTCGATGTCGGCTTTGATAGCTGACTGATTCTCAGACTCTTCTAATAGGGCAATCAAGTTCTGTGATTCTTTTTCGGCGTCTTGCAACAACGCTTCGCCTTGTGAAAGCTTGTCTAACAAAAGATCAATACGATGGGCCGCTAAGGGAATGCTTCGTTCTTGCAAACGTCGGAGTTCAACGCGAGTTTTTTCGCGTTCGTTTTGCAACAGCCAGCCTTGAAGCTTCGTCAAACTTGAACGATAGCTCCCCCATAATGTTACACGATGATCTAGGGCTGCATGGCGAATCTGAATCTTGTCTAAGGTCGCTTGATGGGCTTCGCGTAGACTATCCCACGGTAAGTCTCCTTCTGACTGACGCGGTAGGGTTTGTCTTGTAATTAGATTCTCGTGCAACTGAACAAAAGCGAAATGTAAGCTTAGTATTACATAACTAGACCAATATTGATAGAGACATACTTCGCATGCGTGCCTTTCTTCATAGACAGCGTGATACCGATCCGGGAGTGACCGCTGCAGAAGCTGATCAATGCCAGTCAAATGGTCCTTCCAAATGCGAAACAACACACCCTGGTCGCTTTGTGACCTCAATTTTGTCAGCAGGCGCTCGTATTGGGCAAAGACTACTTGAAAAACAGACTGCCACTGCTGCATGTGTCCCGACAAAAAAAAGAAAAAAGACGATTAGCATAAGCAGATTGGAACTATGACGTCACTTACTTGAAGAGTATCCTGTAAACTGGGTACAGGAGTGATGGCGCGCGGAGAATGAGGAATTAAAGGCAACAAGCGTGTAGCGCAGACTAATTGTTGTTCAGTACTACTTAGCGTCAACAGCTGATCTTTTAATGCCGACAACTGACTTTCAATTTCTTCTCCAGATGTGTCTTCAGCAACGGTGCTCAGCATCTAATCCAAACCACATGGCATGATGAAACGTCACTACGACGAACCAAAAGCAAAAGAAAAAAGCATACCTGTTGCGCTTCTTCCAGCTGCTTCTTGGCTAGCTGCACATCCCCGTTGCATTTATTCTGGGCTTGATTGTGCTTTTCAGCCAAGTCTTCCAAATCACTCAGGACCTTCTGCAACGCTTTCAATCGGATAGTGGTATGTTCCGTGGCTATCGCCAAACCAGGAGGCAGACGATAGACATTTCCCGGCTGCTCATCAGCAGCCACTTCATTAGCACCGGCGCTAGAATCAGTTGGGTTTGTTTTGGATTCAACAACTCTGGATGAAGTAATCGTGGATGTAAAAGACAACAAACTCAACGGAGTTGGAGCAGGGCACATGACACAAGCGGCCAAAGCAGTGCCGGAATTTTGAACAGCTTTTACGTTCTGCTCTTGTAGAGAAAGCTGTTCCAATAAATCCTGTAAACAATACGATTCATAATTAACGTACAGGTAAGAGACAGTCAAGAAAAACTTGTAAATTGAAACGGGCGATGTCAAATCTAAACGTAAATTCACAGAAAATTTACACAACACAACAATGAGCCCGGTGCTACCGAACTTTGTCAACAAAAGCCACGTGTACGTAGGGTTTCCGCAAGGAACAAGATGGCTGGCCAGGGAACCAATAACGTTGGTAGGATTGCAACAATCATTTCTGCTGTTGGTAAAGGGGATTGGAAAAGAATACTGTTAGGACTATGGCCTTGACAGCCCAGGCTTCCCCTCTTTTCGGCTTTTCTCGAACGCATACCACACCCGTCTCTGGCAATCGACTATTCCCCCCATTCATCTTCATGCCTCGGTTCACAAATGCCAAAGGGGAAGCGGTGGGTGTCAGAAGACGTGTGAAAATCCGAGCTGCAAGGTCGCAGCCGGAAAAGGGGTTCCGATCCCCTTCCTTTCGTGAACCGTGGACAGCCTTTTATTATTGGGGAAACTCCTACGCATTGTCATCGGACTTTCTCCTCCACATCGCACGTGTACTACATTTCGACAACTTAAAACCGATGGTTGCATGAAGTAACTTCTCGGAATTTCACGGCCAAGAAAATGATCCATCTCAAAAGATAACCCTACCTAAACCCTAATAACGTAAACATTTACCACGTAACCCTAACGTAACTACCACATAATTGCTAACGGTTCAGAGTTATGAAGAGAATGTGTATATCGAAATTCTTCATTCTATAGCATTGTAAATATGCCACGAACAAAAGAATCAGAATAGATGAATGCAATAAGTACATTCGCTAATGCCTTGTTCTTTAGCTTTCCTGACTGGAAAACATGGGATATGATGTCGGAGTGGGTGTGACGACTTGGCCATTGCGTGCTGCTGTAACTCAATACGGGCAAACATGCCACAGCCGGTACGGAGTGCGGGATACTCACAGGAGACCGGTAACGAACAATTTTCTGGCGAGGAATTCGAAAGTGGGTGATTAACAAAAGTGACTTAGCTCTAACTCCGAACATTCAACAGCCATTTTTATAGACCTATTAGCTTCGAACTTGAACTTTGCACCCTAATCCAGGACGGGGTAAAAGTTAAGGACACGGGTGTCGTGCAAGGGCTCTTAGTCACGTCCGCCTATTACAACAACTTGACTCCAGCCACATTTACAATAGCTTTGTGGTAATAACAGCGAAATTGCAGGGCAATTTTCCGTGCTTGATCATGTAAAAAAAATATAAGTCGTTGATTGATATGGTTTTACACGAGATGACTGACTTCAAAGTAGAGAAACCTGACCTTGGAACGCATTTTCTTAATAGTCAAGGAAACACACAAACTTGACCAGGGCATCAAGAGGTGAGAATCAACGAAAGCAGATCATTGCGTGTACGTGCAAGTGCGTGTACATCTAAATGCAATGCGTGACACACTCTAGCACTCGTGTTCTTCGCACGACCTGAACAGAAAAACGCTTTTATGGGAGTACGGTAAGACTAAGTTCGAACCCAGCTTGCTACGGAGATACGAAAATCTAGAATCACCGCAATCATTACAAGTCACGCTGTGCTAACTTCCGCCAGGTTAAAGGCGTCTACAGTCAAGTCGATATAGACACTCACGCATATACTCTTTTGATAGCACTTGCAGCGAAACATGAAACCCTACATGATAACAAGACTTCGACCGACCTGAACTATCAAATGCTCCAAAATAACGACGGAACTTCACTAAAGTACGCCTGTTAGCGACTCACAATCCACACTTGCGGCAGAATGATCACTTTTTGCTCTCGCTGGTAACCTTGGCAGTGGCAAAACTGGCACCTTGTCTTTGATGTTTGGTATGTTCGAACGTCGAGTGAGTTATGTCTATTCTTGCATGAAAAACCTGGAGAAGACTGTTCTTACTGTTGGTTGTAAGCATATGCGACCACCAAGGCGAGAGGAAAGGCCAAGTGGAAGGCGCGGACTCCGAGCAGAACGCGAGAAGAGCCTGGAGTATTGATCTGGGTTGTCTCTAAATTTAGCAAAAAGCTGCTGCGAAGAGCAACGAGCTGGAAGCAGTATAGTGGAGAGAAAAAAAGGGGCAATAAAGAAGAGAGTTTTGGCGGAGTTTTAGCATTTCAGTCAACCTCTATCAAGGATACTCGAAATCTAGCTACGTCATGCATAACAAATTAGATCAAAACTGTAGTCCCAACTTTGTAAGGCTTTTAAGTAAACACACCGTGCTTGTTTTGTCTGACAATTTTACGTGTTCAAACAACGTTTAATATTTTCGGCTCCCTTTTCAGCCTCGGGAATTTCTTTCTTTTGACATGCCTTGTTTCCTTATCGGAATGTCGAAAAAGAAAGTACCCTAAACCGCAACCTGGTCTACGGAATTCTAAAACATGTTTTCATAAATGAATGTGGGCATTCTTGGCAGGACTTTGATCCAATAGACCTGGAGTGTAACCACGTTTCAGACGTTAGGTTGAACAGGGAATCTTACGAGAAATAATCTCCGCAAAAAAAAAAAGAAGAAGAAAAACGTACCTTGATCTGATGCAATGCCGTGTGACCAGACTCGGATTCAAGGGTTGGCACGGAAGTCTCTGTTTGGCTTATCCAGGTGTTTATTTCCTGGATGCGGATTTCAAGCTGTTCCCAGTCAATTAGTCCTTGTTGATAGCACTGGGCTACTTTCCGTAAAGAAGCAGCCAGTTGATCCCAGGTTGACACGAGGTGATCCACCTCTGCGGGAAGATGATGGACGTCGCTGGGCGTGGTGGAAGTCGCCAGGGTCGCTGGTAAACGCAAAGTATTTGCAGCGGATGTCAACTCGTCCAGTAACGACCGGTTTGTTTCCAAATTGTTCTCCAAGTCCTGGAAGGGTCAAAGCAAAAGGAAAATTAAGGAAAATCAAACCAGGGAAAACGCTGTTTATTATTTCCTTGGAGAAAAATATCCACAAAACAAGTCCTAAACTCCTGTTACACGGCTTTCATGCAAGAGAGTAATTTCGGAAATGCTCGCCACTCACTCCCGCATTGCACGGAGTAGTGAAAAAAACGAGAGAAAAAAATGAGAAATCACATCAACAACTTTTCATTTCAGAAGCGAAACAAGCGAATATAGTTCAGACCACACCCATAGTTTTTGTTAAAAAGCGACGTGTTTCAACCCATAAAAGTAGTCCATTCTCTATCTCGAATCCAAAACACGTATAAAGCTCGCCATAGCGTGCGGTGCACGAGACCCATCTCCGTGATGACTTCTCGCATAATTGCACTTAGCCGGCTGTAAAATCCCTTTGAACTGCCATACCTTTTGGTATTAAAGACACCAAATTTTAAACGAGGAAACGATCCAACATCACATTAGATATTCCCGGCCGCGCTTTTTTTCACATGCTTTCCTTCAGACAGCATAAACTAAAACGTTTATGTATATATGCGCCAGGGCAACAAGCCAACACATTCACACCTACCCACGTAACGGGTATGAGAATAAGGATGACGCGGAGCTTACTGTCAAATGCATCCTATGTAATGCGTGGTATTCACACAATTTCCTTTACACGCACCAAAACACTCCCATGCTGAAGCCACAATGGAGTAGTACAGCACGGAACACACAGCTGCTTATCATCCTCATAAGAAAAGAAGGTTCGTTTTCTATGCAGGGCTCAACGGTCGTATTTCTCTCTCTCAATCCGTTTTTGCCCCAGAGGCGAACGTCTATATCCGCAAGTTCCGGATTCCATACAGGGGCCACAATATCGATGCAGCTCGCTTTCTCACAACGGAAAGGCAAACGTATACAAAAGAGAAAGAGGCTCCTCTTCGCGATAGAGGAGATTTGCCCTACAGCGAATTTAATTTGTCTCTGTGCGCTATAAAAATTTAAGCGCGAGAGCCCGTTAGAGCAAACACGGCAGCACTGCTACGAAGTAGGATAACAAATGCTCGCTCGGCACGCTCTCGTGCAACGCGAAATACGTTTCAAATTCCCTAGGTGCAGCGCACGATCGCTCCTAACTTGCAAAAGTTCAGACTACAGAGTACACACAGAGCATACACCTAAGGCTGTCAATTTCCCTACGGAGAATAACGTCTGCACTTGGAAAGTGTCAAGAGGAAAACCTCGAAAGAATCGGAGTTTATCTTTCGTCGATGATTTACGACCTAATCAAAGGAAATGATATTATCACATGCTAAAAGCGGGTTTCCTTTCTAATATTATCGTACTGAGTTCGAGATTTTTGCTGTTTTGATTATTTTTGTGTGTCTCTGGGCTCAAAACAGATTTCCCTAGTCCCATCGCATGCGAAAGGGCCTAAGATCCAAATAAACAAAAAATCCTACGGTAGGGTCTGTTTGCTTATTCATGGCATGACGTCACCGTCATTACTATGCATATGTCTAGTGTATTATCGTTGGAATTACGTTTGGCTTGTTATCGGCCGTGGGAGAAAAAGAAAAATAGAAAGTGACGTTCAGTCCCATTGACATCCACGTTACGGTCATTCTTTTACGAATGAGAGCTATTTGCTACAGCAAACATACTAAAGCTTCTCAAGATAAATGTCTACACCGCAAGAAAGCTGGCGTCACAGAGATTTTGTCGGGCAGAATCGATAAGTTTTTTTGTTTTGTTTACAGTGTACCTACGGATGCATCATGACCATTAAAAAAATGCAGACAAAAGAGAAATCCAGCTTACCTGCATGTTGTTGCGCGCTGTGGTAAGTCGATGGGGATCCAAATTGCCTTTCAGGAGTGCCATGTTGCGATGATAAACGATTTCCTGCAAGAGTTGGCGGACTTGATCCAAGAGGCGATAATAAGTCTTCCATGCCAGGAGTTGTTGTTGGATTTCAGTTTTCCGCCGAGTTAGAGTAGACTGTAAATCAGTTACGAACTGTTCACAATCGTCTAGGGTGGCTCTCAAGGGCTGAGACTGCAAACTCACGTCTCCGGTAGTCGGCAGCTGCTCTAACAACGTTTCTAATTTGCAGCGGTGTTCACCCCAATTGGCCAGGCTCTGTTCATATATTTGATAGTCATTTAAGGCCTTCTCACACAGAGACAAAGAGAGTTTGCTGACGAGAGCGCTTTTTTTAATCTGTTCCGCCGTTTCGGTCAAAGGTTGCTTCGAATGTCGAACTTCTTTACGGAAGTGAAGCAGCCACATTTGTAGTTGCTCAAAGGTTAGAATCAAGCGCTTAATGCGGAGGCCAGTGGCGTTTATATCTTGGGACAGAAAGCCCAATTGCTGGGCATATAGGGGTTGGGAAGCGGCCCGACAGCACTGGAGGGTCTGCAAGTGATTTTGCTGCCACGTCAAGAAGCCTTGCAAAACTGTAAGCTGTTGAAGCCGAGGTTCGACTTCCAAGTCAGTGACGGTAGCCGGCGTGAGGTTCAGGATTTCTTTAGTGTGGTCTAAACCAGCTAGTATGTGTGTCAGATGCCCTGGGAAATCGTCATCTGTTTCGATGCGAGGTCGCATTTCATGCTCTTTGGACAGCAATAAACGCTGCACGTCTTCCAAATCAGTCTGCAAGCTACGAACCATTTGCCGTTGTTGTTGTTCGTCTTGGACTTCCACGTACTGAACAGCTTGATTAAGATGGTCAATAACTTTTTCCAGTCGCTTCCCTTGCTCCTCTGCTTCCATTTTCCAACGCTATTGGCACACATCAAAATGTCATTTACATACATAATAGAAAAAGGTTTACAAAAAAGAAAAATATATTGTCGTCAGAATTGGTGTTTTTACTTCTTCCTTTTTCTAAAAAAACGGAGTAAAAATAGCTTACCCAGTGCTCGAGAGCTGTGGGCACCGAAGGTTGAGTAACGAGTTGCTCAAGGTGAGGTTTGGTTGTCGTTAACCAAGTTTGAATCATTAGTGTATAATTAAGTACAGAGTCCCAATGCTGGTCACATTTCTGAAGCTTCTCGAGTCGGGTTCTGGTTTGGTGGTATAGCTGCTGCACACGCGACGAATACAAGGCTGCTGCATGATGTGGTACGGACGCGTCCACGACCTTCTGTATGTCTTCGCAACCTGTGACCAGTTCTTGCGCTCCTGCTTGGAAAACAACAATTTGCTCGCAAATCTCCTGTAAATTAAGAAAGAAAAAATTTAAGAAATAGCCACCATCAAGATTAGGCTAAAATACCTGTGTAAAACATTAACATGAGAGCAGCAAATCAATAAAAAAATCGACTTACTTTGACTACAGCAATGGTTGGTTTTAACTCGGCAGAAGGCACAGCCTGTACAGGAACAAGGTTCGCAAGCTGGGCCAGATGGGTTAACCCCACTTGACTTTGAGTTTCGATAAAAGACCATTCGGCCCAGGCTGAATGGAGCTGCTTTTGATATTCCGCAGCCCGGTCGAGCAAAATCTGGGCTTCGTTAGTAAGCTGTTGATGGGCTGCCCCAACCCTTTCATGAGTGGGCGAGTCCAAATGCGGATATAATGCCTCTAATACTTGGCGACAATGGCTGAGGCATTGGAAGAACTTGTCGCGCTTGGCAAGCTCTTGCTGGGCCCCGATTAAAGAGGGCGCTGACACGCGAGATTCTAATAAAGAGGCGGCTAAAGCCACGATTTGTTCAAATTCTTGTAACGTTTCCGTGTACTCGGCAAGTAAAGTGGAAGCACGCAAAAGTTTGTCCCGTTCTTGGTGAACATCCTGTTCCATGGTTTGCACGGTACGGTAAAGTGCGTAAATATTAGGAGGGATTTGGAAGAACGGGATTTCGCGCACCAAGTCGCTTCCTGACGTGATCAATTCCTGCACGGTTTGCAAAGTGTTCTGCACGCGAACCTCCATATCTTCCAATTCTTTTAACCTCAGGTCCAAGGGGCGGTCGTCCTGAGTTGACTGCGCCAAAACCAACTGGAACTGCGATTGCAGATTCTCCACTTGATTTGCTTCCGCCTCGATAGAGTGCAAAAACTGCTCCCATCTCAACTGTATAGCTTGTATTTCTTCTTCACTGCGTTTCGTGACTTCGTTAACTACTCTGACTTGCTCCTGCAAAGATTGGACACATTTATGGATAAGGACTTTCATGTCTTCATTCACGATTTCCACCGCCAGCTCCGTGACTTCTTCCAAGGTTTGCAAGCTTTCTTCCACCACGCGGATTTCTTCTTTGAGGCTTTTGCATTCCTCAATCTTACGGTCAATACTCGTCATTTGCTTAATAGTGTAGACACGGTACTCGATCGTCTCGAGCCACTCTGTCACGGTACGGACAATGGTGATGATGACTTTCTGAATGACGATAATTTCTCTCCTTTGAATAGCTGTTCGCAAGGCGGAGATATTATCGTTTAGCTTGACCTGCTTCTCTTCTACGGATTCTTCCACCGTGACTTGCGTTACGGTGGCCAAAAACCGCACGCTGGATGTGTGAGTACTTGAACGGGCACTCTGCAAATGCTGGAGACGATTTGATAGCAAGTCCTGTACTTCTTGCCATTGGATTTGCAACTCTTGTTCGACAGCGGCAGTAGTTGGGAAACTCGGGCTAAGGGTTTGGTTTAGGACTAAAGCAGGGGAGGCGAGGTCTAACTTGTCATCCAAAGGAGGACCGGGTGTATTTTCTCCTAGGGTAGGTGACGGATTCTTTCGCTCTCCCCAATTTTCAGTATGGGAGGATGAAGATGCGAGGGAAGTGTCCACCGCTAACATTGGGCGACGAGTGTCCGTGGGAGAAGGAGTTTTGGGAGAAGTGAAAGCTGGAGTCTGAGGTGCCAATTCCTGGAGGATTGTCTCGGTGGACACGAGCTCAGTTACTAGACCTGGCATCAATTCCAAAACTTGTTGGCCCAATTGAAGAATTGCTTCTTCTTGCTTAGCAGACAAATTGGATGGTTTTAGTGACTCAGTTGCTTCTTCTGCTTCGCTAAACGTTTCATGCATTACCTCAATCTGGGTAATGTTCTCGAGATCTTGGGAAAACTCCGAAGTGAGGGCTGATTGTTCAACAAGAATCTCTTGAGCTGCCTCTGCAGTTGGTATCGGCTTCCCGAACCCTGTCTCTTGGCTTACGTTTTCGGTACGTTGTACGAAATCTTGGACTGGCGGTATTAGAACAAATTCCTCCGCTTCTCGTGCAACTGGTACGGCCTTTTCGAGTCTAAACTCATCAGCTGGCTTTTCAGATTGTTTTTTCTGTTCGGGGATTTTCTGCTCACTGAACTGCGGAATTTCTACCAACTTTGTGGCAATTTCTGCAACAGCAACTTGCGGAGCCGTATCCGTTGATCCAAGTACGCTATCTTTCACAGGCTCTGCAGCCTGGACTGGCTTCAAGCTATCTTCAATAGATTGCGGAGTTTGCACTGGTTCTAAAAGGTTATCAGTTGATTGAGGAGTGTGCACTGTTTGTTTAGTACCGGTTTCGGTTGTTGATAGTTGGGGAGTAAACTGCTGCGCAGTAGTACTTTCTTCGGTTTCAATTAGTGAGGATTGTGGGGTAATCAATTCTTCGACTTTCTCGACATGGAAGCTTTCTATGGATTGCACTTGTCCTCCCTCAGGGCTTCTTTGCGAATCAGAGTCAGGGGTAATAGAGGTGGAAATTTGCGTCGTCACTTGAATCTGATCTTTCTGGCTAGCGTTCCCAACGGAATCGTTCATTTCTTCAGGGTGAGTAGCCATTGCAGTTACATTTTCACTGAGTTCAGACGTCAGAGGAGCGCTACTAGAACCACTTCCCAAGTTTGACAGTGGGCTCGTGATGGTAGTGGGATTCAGGTCCGGCGAACTACAAGTAATTCTTTCGACAGAGGCAGAGGATGGCTTGGCGACAGCCCAAATATCCTCCATGGATAATTCAGGCAAACTTCCTACTCGTTTAGGTTCCTCTGATTGGGTCGAAGGCCAGTAAGTGAGTGGTTCCAAAGGTGTTATGAAATGTGCGGTTGGCATCGTGCTTATCTCTTGCAAAGATTCTGAAGATAAGGGAGTAGTCGTAGAAGACACGTTTAGTTTAACACGTTCTGTTGCTGCGAATTCAGTATGGGGTGACCTAATAAAGCAGCTGAACATGTCCATTTCGGATGTTGAAGGTTTTGTTGGAAATTCAATGTGTGTGTGAGCCGTAAGATCAGTTGTGTGCAGACCCAAAGACACGTCCGCAAACTTCGTCTTGGTAGCAACGGGCAACTCAAAGCTGTCCAACGTGATAATGCCAAAGTCGTAGCTTGGCTTGGAAGTGGTAGAATCCAATTCGGGCAAACTACGCGTAATGATTTCTACGGGATTTGGCATTGGGTTTGCAACAGCCCAAATTTCTTCCATAGACAGCTCGGGCAGACTTTCGGCCCGTTTCGGTTCTTGTGTCTGAGTGGGTGACCAGTACGAAAAGGGCTTCATGTGAGACATTACTGGATCAGTCGCTGGAACTTCGTCCTCTTGAGGTAAACGGGACGACGATGAACTTAAAGTAATCCGCTCCGTAGCTTCAAATTCCGTTTGGGGTGAACGGATGAAGAAGCTGAACATGTCACTTTGTGACGCGGACTTTTTGGCCGGTATTTCTGTTGGTAAATGCACGGTATGGTGAGTCTGGTAAAAATGCGGTGGGACGGCCACGAATTCGGATTTCGAACTAAGAGGCAACTCCAAACTTATTGGGGGGAATTCGTTAACGGCTTGAGCCATTTCGAATTCCTCCATGGCAGTGATGTTTGTGTTGTCGCTGGGTTGTGACGGTTTCTCTTCTGTTGGTAAAAGTTTGCTTTTCATGCTTTCATTTTGACTTGTAAACAGCTGGTCTTCCAATAGACCTTTTTCAGTTTCCGCTGTAACGAAATTGGTCTGAAACTTGTTAGTGGTTATTAGCTCGTCAGATTTCGGTTTAATTTCCTTAAGATCTTTAGGCAGTAATGGGCTAATTCCTGTCAACTTCACAGGCTCAGGACCTGCGCTGGGTGCTTTAAGGGACGGTGTTTCTTGAACAGATTCTGGAACTTCAATTATATTCAATGAATTTTTAACCGTGACTTCGGGGGTAGTTGTAGTACTAACTACTTCCAGAACTTTAGAAATCTGTTGCAGACTTTCGGGGTCTGCTTGTCGACTTTTCGAAACGGTTTTTGTTTCTTCAGTTGAAGTTTCCCCAGGAAGTAACGATACGCTTGTTCTTGTTGCCGTCGAGTTTTGAGGTTCTTCCGAAATTCTCTCTCTATTCTCCGTGCTCTGTACTGTGACTGACTCCTCTAACTTCATAGAGGTTAGTGTAGTTGGAATTCTTTCCAAAGGTTTAACCGGTACTTGGACAGCTTCTCCAACTTTACTAAGCGAGCTCGACTTTTGAATCGAGGCTTGGCTAGGTGCGGCGTCCGTAGTGGTTTTTCCGGGTGTAATAACTGGAAGCTCAGAAATCAGCGTTTCGATTTCCGGACTAACATCTTGACTTTGACTAATAAATTCAATTTCTGATCCAGCCTTGTGATGCTTTGAAGCTGGCTTGACAGTATCTGACACAACTTCCTGAGATTGTGTAACATCTTCCATATCCGATCTAACTTCTTGTACTAGAGTAGAACCTTCATTGGATTCAACTTCTTTTGATTGGGTTACAAGTTCAATATCGCTAGCGGCAGCAGCGATTTCTGAGTTTTCTTTAGTGGGGATCAACGACACCACAGCGATTTCGTGAGGTATAATAGGAGTTTGGATTTGTTCCAGTACTACACTATTTGTGATTACTCTAGAAGGTTCGGTAGTAGCCTGTAAGTCTTCCCGTTTCGCAATTTCTGGTAGGTCGCTAGAAGAATCTTCTGGGTGCACATCTTGATCTAACTCCAGTATTTCCCAACCTTGCGTGTCGTCTTCATCTTCGTCCGAGTCTTGCGGGTTACTGGCGACAAGGTCAAATACCAAATGGGGAATCGTAGAAGGGGCATCCGTACGACTATATACTTCGAGAACCTCTTCTGCAGGGGATTGCATGCTTTCAAGCGACGTTGTTGAATAAAACTTCTGCTGTGACGTCGTAATAACGGGGTTTCCCTCTACCAAATCGACTTCATCAGGTTCTTCGATAATTTCTTCCGTGACAGTTTCGACCCCATTGACAATGCTAATATGCCGAATAGTGCGTCGTCTTTTGCAAACTACCCGCGTAATAGTTCTCTGCACATGCGAAGTCTTAATCTCGCCCGTTAATATAACTTCATTCCCTGTTAACCCTTCCAGATTAGGTTGAATAGATTGACGCGCTGACCAGTTTTCGGTGGCCGTTACCAACGTAGGATCGCTGGCTCCCGTGCTTTGTATAGTATATTGTGAGGGTACCAATTCAAAATCTGTCGTTTGAAGCGATTCTGGGGTAGCGTCAACAATGCGTCCTGAAACTGACTGACTGGCCATCGTGTTAATTTGATTATCTTGCTGAAATGATGTAGATGACTGCTGGCCTTGTATCATAACTTGGGAGAACGACGTCGGCAAAGAAACTTGCTCGGTAGAATCCGATGACTCAAAAGTACTTTGCTGAACAACAACTACGCGCTGCTGCGTTTGATGCGTAACCACTGTACGGTTTACGAGCGCTGGCGTTTCACAATTCAAAGTTTCTATACTGACATAATCAGGTTGATTCAATAGATGCATTTCGCTCATAACTGTCTGTAAACTGGGCTGATTGAGGTCGTCAGGTCGACTCACGATAGCTATCGACGAGGAAGGCGATACAGGAAGCTCTGTAATTTGACCAGAACTTTGACTTTCAGAAGTAGTTTGCTGTTCGGCTTCCAAAGCCCTCGCCAACAACTCCTGCGGATGTTTGAGCGCAAGAATTAGCCACTTTTTTTTTTTCTAAAATGGTACTAAACATGACAAAGACCGAAACAACCGCGGAGATAATCAGTAAAAGACTAAGCAGCAGTAACCCTGCCCCAAAATATTGCATAAACCTCCAAAAAACCACATTAAAAGATACAAAGTCATTAGCGCCAAAACAAAATTGAAAAAAATCAAAAGCCAAAAAAGCTCCCTTATAGAAAAAACCCAAAGAACCAAGTCTTGCACCACCACCTAGGGTGAATGGGAGAACAAAGCAACCGTCAACAGAGCTGTATTTGCACTACACCCTGGAGTATAGTAACCAATGCGGGTTTTTCTTTTTCTTTGTGGTAAGAAGCACAACCGTGAGTTGGGTCTCTCATACCCGGACGAGGTAATAATAATAATAAAAATAGATTTGGACTAGCAAAGGTGAAAGTGTCGAATAAGCAGAAAAAATAGGCGGTTTTTGACTTATGGTGGTGATAATCAACAACAATAGTGTAAGGAAGCACGCAATAGCAAGGGATAGAGTTGATCGTAATCCTCAGAATATCACTACATAGAAGCGGGAAACGGGTTGGTGTTCCGTCCCGGGCCTGTAGGCCTCATACCTGTAAATCTACGAGTCGCAAATGCAACCGAGACCGAGCTTGGTTCAAAGCTTCTTGAAGAATATACAAATGCTGATATAATTGGCCAGCGAGCGGTTCCACGTCAGGTTCGGACCGTAATTGATCACATTCTTGGACCAATTTGCATAACTGCGTTTCCCGTTCGGTAAGGTCTTGTTCCAGGTGCTGGAGTTGTCAAAGTCCCAGCAAATTTAGGTGTGGGCAAAATATGTACAAATGTGTGGTAAATAAATACAGAAATCAAACCAAAACTTAGAAAAGCGGAAAAAGTAACACTTACCTTGCTGGATTCTATATCAGATCGAATTTGATGGACGGAAGACCATTTTGGCAACTCGCTAGAAACGGCAGTGTGCGTTAATGTAAGCCAACGATCCAACTCGGCTATCAATTCTTGGTATCGCCGTGCTTCATTATGACGGCGCATTTTCGCGCCAAGTTGATTCTACGGCAAAAGAGGTTTAAAATAAAGGAAAACCCTATCTGAAAAGTTGGAATTTACCTCCAAGGCAGACTTTTGGCGATAGGCTTGTGAGATAAGCGTGGTAACACGCGTTCGTAGACCGGCAATATTAGCATTGATAAGCTGGACTTCGCTGTCTTGAGGCAAAGACGAGGCTTGGGAATCTAACGTAACTAGGCATGGTTCCAAGGCAGACAGGCAGGTAATCAAAGGCTACAGGAAAACAAAACGGTGTTAACTTTACATTTTCAAACACGTTCATTTCCGAATATCGTTGAAATTGTTTTCCTTCCAAATTACCTGTAATTGAATGAGACTGGACTCAACATCAGAACTGGGCAGTGAATTCATTAAGACTTCCACTTGCTGCACTTGCGTTTGCATAAAGTCAAATTCCAAAGTGATGGCATCCTGCTGAAGGTAACAAAGAGTAAAGGACACGAATTAGTAAGTCATAAAAAAACGAGTTAATTCCCATGCATGTGCATGCGCGTTCCGGCGATTACCAAGCACAGCGCAAGCCAGACTTTTTACTTGCAATTTTTCGTTCTTTTAGCTTTACGGCCACGAGGCCCAACATTTGTACCATTCCTTTCAATCAAGAAAGACGCAAACACGTAAATGGCAAGGCAAGCAAAAGCAGTGCAGTTTTTGGTGAATAAGGATTTTTCAAGGGACAAAATGGATATATCCATCAAACAAAGATTCATCAATTCTTTTTCTGAGGTATGCATGCCAGCAAGAGCGCGGATTAAAGGTTAAAGGTACAGTTTAAAAAATGATAAAGGGTATAGAGAACACTGGCAAATCCCAAGCAACGAGGAGGGGAAACTGGGAACTAAAATGAGCGATTTTGCCCACCTTTTGTTTAGAGATATTGTCGAGTTGTGTCGGTGCCAAAGAATCGATGCTCAAGTAGGTGCTCTCCGTAGACCAACAACCTAAACCTGCCGGTAAATCTGCACTACGCTGTTCAGTTTGGGGTAGGTTGGGAGGCAAGACATTAGGAGTAATTGCAAGGGAGCTCGCATTGGCGGCGCCATCAGTGTCAGGAGCAGGAGAGCGTTCATCCCGTTTAAACTCGCTTTTTACTTGGGCTTTAGAACGTGGTTTCTTGGCAGAAGGCTTTTTGTCTTGGGCTACAATTTCATGGTAAGTACGTTCAGCATCCTCGTGAGCAAACTGGTCAGACCAATAAGTCGCTGCAATCTGCTTGGGATCAGTATTAACCCTGGTCGTAGTAACAAACGTTGCCTTAACCAGCGAAGCTTGTTGTCCTCCTCGTTCGATTTGCTCTGCTAGGGTGACAGCTTCTTTCTCGGACTCGGACAAACGAGAGCGTTGTTGACGACGTTCCATCTCGCGTACGCCCCGTGGGACTTTGGGAGCTTTCTTCGGTTTAGGCACCGTTGCAGCGACTGTTGATGGCTCCGTTTCTTCGTCTTCTTGTTCGGGTTCAATTTCTTCGATGACAGTCTGCTTTTGAGCAACTTTGGTAGCTTCAGACAAAGGTTGGTCCCCTACTGGAGCTGTCTCCTCTTCATCAGTAGTAACATCTTGGGACTCGGACTGCGAAGAACGCCACTTGCGGCGTCGTTTTTCGCGCCTATCAATACGGAACGCGTCAGGATCTGTTTCTTCTTGCTCTACTGGTTCAGACGTTTCACCCACTACTACGAGCGTGGGCAAAGGTTTAGGTTCTCGATGTTTGACCTCGTCTTCCGGTTCAAGAATTGGCTGGGGCTTAGGTTTTCCTGTGGCAACCAACTTGGCCCAGCTTACGGACTCGATAAGATCAGGCATAACGTCTTCCCGGTTTTCAGCCAATAGACTCAGATTTTCGCGCTCAGACTCGGGGTATTCGGGCCAGGAATCTAGCATTAGATTGCGTAAATACGATTCTTGGGAGGACAGACTGGGCGGTTTTACGTCCACGGAACCGATGGTTTCAATTTGAATCGACTCGGGTACAATTTCTGTTTTACTTTCGACTGGTAACAAGCCTTTCCAGTTCTTTTCGACATCTCGAGCTAAAAAGTAGAAGGGGTCCGGCCAGGAATCCGCAAAGAGGTTACTCAACTGATCTGGTTGGGCCACAGGTAGTTGGGATACAGGCAGAGGCGTGCCGTGTTCAATGGCATCAGCCCAATCCAGCGCTTCGCGTTCTGATTCAGACAATCGGGAGCGTCTCTTACGTTGTTCAACCTCTTTAACTCCGATTAATACTTTACGAGTCTTCTCTTTTCTGGCTTTCACAATGACTGCATCAATGTCTTCCTCTTCTTCCTCCACTGGTAGAACGACAGAAGTGGTTGCTTGAACGGTTTTTGTTACGGACTCTGTTACAACGATCTCTTTGACATCCTGGACTTCATTCGAGGGTTCGGTTTCGCTGGCAACGTCTTGCGATTCGGATTGAGAGCTACGCCACTTGCGCTGGCGTTTGTGTTTACGATTTAGACTTTCCTGGAAACCTTCTGGGTCCAAAGGAACAACCTCGGATTCTTCTGGTAATCCGACGACTACGAGGGCAGGAAGTGGACGTTCAGGTCGCATTAATTCTTCTTGGTGCTCTTCAACAGGGGTTTCTTTGGTTTTGCCAGTAGCTACAACTCCAGCCCAGGATACGACTACTGGAGTCGCCTTTTCTTCAGTTGTAATTGCAATTTCTTCTACAAGAACCAGTGCTCGTGAGATTTGAAGTGCCGCCGCCACTTCGCTTTGTTTTGCAGTAAGGATCACTGGATCGGGCCAGTAATCTTGCATGATATTGTATGCAAGTAGTTCCTCGCGAAGCAATGGTAAGGGTTTGTGCTGCTCGATAGCAAAGGCAATTTCTAATGCTTCTTGCTCAGATTCTGAGATACGCGCTTTTCGGCGGCGTTGTTCGATTTCGCGCACCGCTTTCGAAACCACTTTCTTGGGACGCAAAGTCACATTCGCTGATAGTTCTTCCGACTCGGAATCTGCATCTTCATGCATTTCAGCTGGGATGGTTTCTTCTACTGCAGCCTTAGGTTTTGTTTCTTCTTTCAATTGCTGGGCAGGTTCTTCCGTTGAAGGGTCGGCGATTGCCGGAGATTCGAGACTTGCCGTCTGTTGTTCATGGGGCTCGTGAGATTCGCTTGCATCAGTATCGTGAGATTCGGATTGGGAAGAGCGCCATTTACGACGGCGTTTTTCACGTCGGTCAACGCGGAAAGCTTCTGGATCAACTGGCTCTAACGGTACTACTAGCTCGGTTCCTCCGATAACGACTAATGTAGGAAGTGGTTTAGGCGCAAGGGAAACAACACTCTGAGTTTCTTCCTCGGGTTTGGGTTTCGGTTTACCCGTGGCCACTAAATTAGCCCACGACATGCCAGTAGCTGGTGCTGGTTCCTTTTCGGGAACAATTGGCTGGGGCTGGTCGTCTTCCTCGTCACCCCAGTCCATTTCTTGTTCATCCAACATATCCAAGAAAGCGTCACTGAAGTCCCCAGGGAGAACATAGCTACCCGCTGGCGCTGGTGCAGGCTTAACAGTTTCTTCTACTTGTTTAGCTACTTCTTGAATTTGCATTTGTTGCGACGCCAGGATTGTCTGCGTCTCAATTTCCGAAGCAACGTCGTGAAGTTTGGGGATCTGGGGTAGTGTACTACTTTCTGCAACTGGAGCGGCAATAGGCTCCACTTGAGCAGGAGGCACATTCTCTTCTTCATCGTCATCATCGAAATTACCCATGTCATCTTGATCTAATACGGACATCCAGGCATCGTCAGCCTTCAAGCTAAAAGGCTTGGGTTCAGGCTTGCTGGGTAGTTCCTTGATCGGAGTAGCTTCTACTTTCTGTTCATCTGGTCTAATAGGTTCGGTTTCAGGTAGAGCCTCTTGTTTTTTCTCCTCTTCTTGTTTGACAGGAGTAACTTTGAGTTGTTCCACTTGTTGAATAGAGCTCGTCTGTAATATCTCTTGCACCACCGGGGTTACTACTGGTGTCTCAGGAACTTGGGACTCCTCTTCGTCATCATCCATGGTAAAAGCAGCATCGTCATCCAACATACTCATCCAAGCATCATCTGTGGCCCATGTGCGTTTCGGCGGAGGTTGGCTGACCTCGCTGGGAGCTACGCAGGGGGCTTCAGACACAGGTTTGGGCTCGGGTTGGGGTTCTTCAATTACTGCTGCAGCCACGGAAGTAGAAATCTGCAAGGCTGGGATTTCTTCCACGATACTAACATCTCGGGTGACTGTCACTGCTTCTGTGACAAGCTCTGCAATAGGCGCGGGGGTAGGAGTAATTGCCTCGAAGTCTTTAACGCCTTCATCAGACTGGGTTCCGTCGGGACTAGAAGGAGTTGGAGTTACAGCTTCTCTAGGTTGCTGTTCTGGTTGGTTGCTTGCAGGACGCTTCTTCTTCTTCTTCTTTTCGCGCAAACGCCAGTAGATTTCGCCTCCTTCTTCAGCCGAAGTGGTGGAGGCCTCTTGGGCGGCCGCCGTCTTTGGACTCGCCTCGGTCTGCAAAGTTACGGAGGTTGCTGGGGACAGTTGCTGGGACCGGCTGGGTTGCACGGGAGCTTCTTGCTCCTGGAAACTCTGAGAACGCGACGGCATGGTTGACAGTCTGGGAGAAAGCTGGGGGGAAGTCGTACGCTCTCCTAGGCTTAGGGCACGCGAGACAGGTGACCTGCGCATCCATTGAGGGGACAGTACGATGCTGTCAGGGTCGTTAAAGTCGAGAGGGCTCAGGGGGCCCGCGGCAGACAAAGTATCGACCGTTAAAGCCAAAGTGCAAGGCGGGGCACTGTCTGGGACGGAAGTCAGATCTTCTACAAGGACGCTGATAACCGGCGAGGGAACTTGCAACACGAGAGTTTCGGGTTGGGCACAAATAGTCGCTAAAGACGCAGAGCCAGGCTGATCTCCGGGTAAAGGCGAGGTGAACACGGGTAAGCTAATGGGTGTGACGGCGTCGGGCGTCAAGTGTCCTTCCACAAAGTCTTCTTGAGCCGTGGATTGAACCGTGGCTTGGATCTGCAGATGAGCAATAGAATCCGCTGTACACGGTGGGACATGGGACATGACCGAGATACGCCGCAGGGGACTTTGATCGCTGGAAGTAGAGATGGCTTCGGTAGGGGTGGGTAGTTCTGTGGGTTCCAACGGCGAGAGTTTATCCATGACGGTCGGTTTGTCAGTAACGACAACGGTAACGTTTTCGCTGACCGTCACAGACGCCTTATTCTCTGACAGGGAACTTTCAGGTACGGTACGTAAAACAAGTACGTCGGTCTGATCCAACATGGGTATGGTATGGGAAGAAGCGGAAATTTTTCGTAACGGAGTTGTCAGTTGTGGATTCACTTGGGCTACAGTGTCGGGTGCCGAGTTTTGAAGAATATTTTCTTGTAGAAAACCTTCGTTTTCTTCGACTTTCTCGGCTTTCTCTTCGGCCACGCAAACTGGTCCAAGTACGGCAGGTGTAGTGCTGATTGCTGCGCTGGAAATATCACATGTTACATTCTCGAGCGTTACTACAGCAGGCTCTTCCATTGTAGGCGTGGCCATACAAGCATGTAAATCTACCGATACGCCTAAAGACGCTTCTCGGCAATCAGGCTGATCTAAGACATCAATACTGGACGACCGATCGAATGCATGGGTCGTTTCGATAGGAATATGCTCTACCGAAGTAGTCTCAGTCGACAGGGTACGTTTCAGTTGTTTCGAAGGTGAAGGGATTGTTTCTACGTGCAAGACTTCGAATTGGTCTTCTTCCTGTAGAGTTATTTCGACCTGGGAGGTATTAACAGTGGTAGCAATTGCGTCGTCGACCAGATTTTCGATATGCGTAATCTGTTCCTGGGTATAATCTTTTTGGCATGGCTCTTGGGGTAGTGGCATGACCACCTGCTCTTCCACCTCTTCAAGCAGATCTGTTTTGTCTAGTATTACAAAGTCATCGTCCTGATCGACGCAGGTTTCGACGGGCAAAGCGTGAGGTTCGGTCTTTTCTTGGTCAGCTAACAGGGCTTGCGATTTGGTCTCGCTGTCTTGAAGGGGTCGTGCAACAGCAACTGTTTCGCTGTCTTGCAGAGGCGATATTTCGGGTTCAGCCTTTTGGGCACGAAGAGATAATGCCACCGAAAATGTCTCGCTAGTTTCAAGAGACGACGTTTCCGGTTCTGCCTCTTTGGTTTGGAGAGGTAATGCAACCGAAACGCTTTCGTTGAACTGAACAATTAACTTTTCTTGTTCAGTCTTTTTTGTTTGAAGAGGTAGTGAAACCGAAATTGTTTCAGTGACTTGCAGGGGCAATGCCACAGAGACGTTTTCGTTGACTTCAAGAGTCAATTTTTCAATTTCTGGTTCGTCGACTTGCAAGGGCACGGTATCGGATGACGCTGCCGGTTTTTCCACGTGAAGAGGATCAGCTGCTCGGTGTGAGTCTCCAGTTTCCTGGTTAAAGCTGACCGACTTGGCCTTTTTGATTCGAGTTCTACGCTGTTTGGCTGCTCCAGTCTGTTGCCCAGGAGCTTCTTCGGCTGGGGAAATTTCAACGCTGAGTAACTGAGTAGCTTTCCCAGCTTCTCCTTCATGCGCTAAAGACACAGCTTTACGCAATTTCTTGACTGGCTTGGATACTTGAGCAGTATCGGCAGCGACTTCTGGCTTGAGTGGTTCAGCACTAGTTTTGGCGACAACCTCTTTAGATTTGCGACGCTGTTGGGCTGGGATGGATGCAGGTTCTGGTGTTTCGCGACTCTCTTTGCGTAAAAGCTTACTGCCTTTGTTGGGTTTTTCCAGATCGGCGATTTCCCTGAGTGCCTTTTCAATTTCATCTTCGTCTTCAGCCGGTTTGGCCGACTTCCTGCGCTTCTTGCGTTTTTTCTTCTTGTCTTCTCCGCCGGCCCCTCCTACGTGTTCTTCGTTGGGTTCATCGTCTGAATCCTGGGATCGACTGCTGATGAATTGCTCAATATCCTCCGACGTTATGCCGTAAAACGTCATCATAGCCTTGGTCATTTCTGGCTCGGTGCCTCGTGTGGGACTCGCTTGTTCTGTTGGACTACGGATTTTGGATTCCGATGAAGAAACATCGGTTGTCGTGGTTGTCTCTTCAGGACGAGTCTCCTGAGCTGCTTGATTATCAACTCTTTGCTCTTCGTCAATGGTTCCAGCCACGTCAATGGACGGTCCTCTGGACGCACCTTTACGTTTCTTGTGCGTTTTCCTCTTGATGTCCTTGAACACCAAACCAGGAATAACTTTCAGTCCCGTCTTGGTACTCTTTTCTTTCTCGTCTTCGCGGACATCGAAGCTCTTTGACTTGAGTTTGAATTGCCGAGTTCGGCTCCGCGGCTCACGAGGTTCGGAGCCTGCTCGCAAAACAACCTGCGGAACTGGAGGCGTAACTTGATGTTCAGCTTGCTTGCGACTAGTAGGTGCTCCGGTACCGCTACTGGCCGACGAAGATCTCGGGGACAAAGAACTGGATGAATCCCGTGGGCTTTTCAGGGTGCTGGTAAGTTCTACCGCCGGAATTTGCAATCCACTCGACAGAATCTGCGCGTACGACATTCTACCTGGCGATGTATTGCTGGCACTCAGGAAGGATTCCAGGGTAAGCTCAGAGGGGTTTACTTCTTGAACGGTAGTGGAAACCGTGACGGTGGTTTGTACGGTCTGAACCACAGCGCGCGATTCAGATTGCGACGGTGCTAGAATCGCGTCCTGTAACACATCGTTGACGCCGAAAGAGATGTCCTGAGAAGTTTCTGCACCAACAGTGCAGACAACAGGCGGCATTTGGACACTCTCGTTTAAAGGAAGCGCGGGAACGCTGTAAATGGGCTGACTAAAGTAACTTTGTTGTTGGGATGTTTGCACCAACAATGCTGCGTAGTCTGCTTCGCTAATCACTGGTTTGGTTTCGGTCACATAAGTTGTTTGGGAAGACATCATAGCAGGGTAAACTACCGACTCCGAGTTGGGCTCACGATAGATTTCTTGGTGACCCGTCTCGCTGTACGTTTGGGTAGACACGACAGGCACAACGTCTGTCTTTGAGAAGGTTTCCACGGTTTCAATCTGCACAGCTTGCTGGGTAACTTCTGCACGGTCTACGCACGTGATTGCAGGTGCGGAAGCTTCGGAATCCGAAGAGGGAGGTGTTTGTTGGGTGTCGACGATGATTCCAGCTAAGCCACGGTGGTACAAGTGCAGCGCTTTTCCGCGCAGAATATCTGCGTAGGACGGACCGGTAGCCCCACGGTTCCACATTGGGCTGGACGAGCGATCGGAACGTTGTTGGATTCCTAACTGTTGCTGGGCAGGTAACTCTTGTTCGGATTCTTCGGTTTTGGGAAGAATTTCTGTTGATTCCTGATGACGCGATTGCTGCTTGCGACGCAGTGCTTTATTCTTAGAAGTGAATTCTTGGGTCTCGGCAGGCGCAGGTGCAGTAAGGTGCAGGCTTTCTTCAAGGACAGGAGTCGGGGGAGCAACAACCACCTGCTGAATCGCTTCTTCACTGGTTTCGACATCGGAAGACAAGTCTTTGCTAAGTTGAGGTCGGACGGGCTGAACAGCCGAATCACGACTGCCTGAATGGCTCGAGGGGATGTTGGTGGGTAAATTGCGTTGGGGAGTTCCGACACCACGTTGACGACGTTGAACGTTCGGCTTGTTCAAGTTTTTTCCACCAGTTATTACTGGCGATTTTCCAGACTTGACATCTTCTTGGTTGAATTGGCTATCTTGAGTATCAAATGTATCTGGTTGGGCTTCTTTCTGCTGGGCTTCAAGGACAGCGGTCGCGATTTCTTCAGCGACTTTGGCTCTACGCATTTCTTCGATTTCCCAGCGCGAGCGGCCGGGACTCTTGGGCGAAGCATCGGATTCACTGATCTGCTTCTTGCGTGGTTCAATCTTCAAAGTAAGTTTGGGGGCAGTAGGAGTAGGAGCAGGCAAACTTTCTTGCACTGTGGTTTGTGCACTTTCTGCAGAAACAACTTCGTCTTCGTTGTTGAAAGTATTTTGGCGCGACACGCTGGGACTACGTCTGCCTGCAGCGATGTCTGCGTAACTTAGCTTGTCTAAATTGGGCGCTGCGAGTAAAACAGGATTGACCTGAGCCAACAACTGCGCTCGGATTTCGCTTTGCTCGGCATTAGGGAGGGTCATTTCCACCCCGTCTTCGATGACGAGGTATGGGTCCATGTGTTGCAATTGTTGTTTGAGGCTGCGAACGTGTCTTCCACACGCCTCCATTTGGATTTGCAGTGCCTATGCAACCCCCCAACAGAATCAGCACAATGTAAGAATAAAAATAACAAAAAAGGCCAAAAATGGGACTCATTACTACACAGAAACAATGCCCAACAGAATTGGACGACTTGATCAATTAGGAACAATTTGTCCGTGAGAAACTTTTGCTATAGAAGCAAAAAATTTCCCGCTCGTCTTTTCCGCGTAACATGGTTTTTGGGATCCGGGCCAATATGGAACCAAGTATAGGGCTGAGGTGTTTTAAAATCAGCGTGTTCGCAAAAACATCGTCGCAACGTTGAAAGCGAGTTGAACATGATCCAAAATATAACAGTAAAAGTAACGAAATAAACTAGGAAAACAACTTTCCTGGCAGTACTGACGAAGGACATAGATATAGATTTATATAGCCAAGGAGAAAAAATCGGCGGGAGGCAAGGCAGAAAAAAAATAGAACGGCTATGGACTAGGTGTCTAAAGGTTCCAAATCTGGGGTTCCCCGCTGCAAAAGCAATTTGCAACGTTCATGGCGTGCAGCCATTTTGGTTTGCAGGGCTGCAATACGTTCTCTCCAGCTCTATGGATCCAAGACCCCCAAAATGCAAACAGAGTGCGTAGGCAAATATGTGTGGAATTGGTTTTGAACCCCCGACAAAATGCAGCAGCAAATGGTGCACAAACACGTGTAGGTATGTAGGACGCGGCCCCGAAGCAGAAACGGCAGAAGTGTAAAAGGTGCGAAGGGGTACGGAGAAAGTGGTTCGGAGGAGAGAAACGAAATAAAAAAATAAAAAATTGGCACAAAAAGAAAGACGGAAATTAGCTCAAAATGAAAAAGTTTCGCCCCATTTTTTAAAAATCATAAGCCAAATTAAGACTGCCCAGTTCAAGCGCTACCCTTCACCCCATCGACACAAAAAGCTTAGAAAAAAACAAACTATAAACCGATGAAGGCATAGAAGCTACGACGACAGTGAATTTAAAGAGAAGAAAAATAAAAATTACGAAGCAAGAAAACATTGGTCTGATAATAAAAAAAATAAAGAACTCGGAATTGGAAGGGAGGTGCGGTAGTGACAACTAATTTGACTAAGTCCAAAGTAAACAGAAGCTCGCTAAAAGTGAGACGATGTTTTTGATGAAACGACCACTGCAGCCAACTTGGCTCCGAATTGGTTCCGGATGTTGTAAACAATCCAGCACTTTGTGGCTTGTAATTAATCCGTGACAGTGTTGCCAAAATACAAGGTGACTGCCGGGTTCTGTAAGGAAAGAACGCATCAGCTTTTTGCTCAATTCTTAAATCTTTTTCTTTAAATTAATTAATGCAAATGATGTAAGAAAAGTCACGTGCTGGGTTTTTATCCCGTGCCATTTGAATCGCGCAAAGCCACGAAAGTCGCTCCATCAAAATTGTCCTCCCACTTTCTCGCCTCTCAATCTCTTATTGCTTGCCTTTTCAACTTGGAATTTCAAAGTCTGTTTGAAACGCCTTGGGGCGTAGGGCAGTCCAGAATTATTTAAGTATTTACAAACTGGTTTGGGATTTGGATCTCTTTATCAAAAGACACAAACAACCAGGTTAGAATAAAGTAAATTCGGACTTACATTTTGCTCCACCACAGCCTTATCTCGATTTGCAGAGGCGTATGCAGGACTCGAAACGATGCGCAGTTGCTGTTCTGCTTGGACAATTTGGTGTCGCAAATTTTGTATCTCCTACGGTCAGAAACACCCAAGCCACACCATAGGTTTAATTGTTAGGCAAAATAATCCCTTTTAATATTGCACTCAAATTCTCTAGCATCAAATGTGTTCCTTTGACAGGAAATAAAGTACAAAGCAAAACAAAGTTAAAAACAATTCGTTGTTCAGATTAACCTTATGCGCGTCATCTGGTAAATGAAAAGCGAAGTAAGACCCAGAGCCATCGCAATCCCACTTTGAATAACGAAATCCAGGCAAAAATGTGGGTTTGAACTGCAAGATTACCTGTTGGAGG
The DNA here is from genome assembly GCA_022832285.1 of Lepidurus apus apus. Lineage (NCBI taxonomy): Eukaryota > Metazoa > Arthropoda > Branchiopoda > Notostraca > Triopsidae > Lepidurus > Lepidurus apus. The sequence continues at coordinate 40,098 of JAGJRO010000082.1, forward strand.
GCATCTAGTTGCGCAACTGCAGCTTCCAATGTCGTACTTTGTTGTCGAATGTCATTTTGGAGTGCATCCAACAACTTCTGCAAGTCATCACTCGCATGGAAGATGTCAGGATCTCCCGTCACGCCAGAACGGAAATGAATCTATCAACACACGAAGAAATAACGATTCGTTATCGACCTTGAACTCGACGCTCGTTAACACTTTGGGCCCTTACCTGAAGCTTTTCAATCGACATTAGGATTTTCGTCTTCTGGATGGCAATTTCTGCCAAGATCTTCTCTCGCATCGAGAGCTGGTCACGCAGAGGACGTTTCTTGTTCATGGGATTCTCCAAGTTTTGCTGCGACTTGTCCATCCAGGATTTCACATCCTTAAGTTTCTTCTCACACTGCTCCCACTCTTCCGTCATTTCCAGCAACAGTGCATTCTAGGTTCACATTTGTCTCAAGTTACGCCCCGAAATATCCCACGCATGCATACAACAACAGAGGAAAAAAGAGTACAAAAAATCTAATTTACCCGTTCTTGCAGTAGCTTCTCGACTTCAATTTTGCTCTGCTCAGCGTCCGTCATATGGTCAACCAGTGCTGCGGCGTTAGATACTTGCGAAATACGCCCTAATTCCTTACCCATGTCACTTACGGTACGAGTCACATGTTTGCAGCTTTTCACGGCCGCCTAAGAATAGATGACGTTTAGTCATAACGAAATGCCATGACGACTGTGTTACGTACTGAGTAATCCTGTAACTTTTGTCTGGCTTGGCCCAAGCTGGTGATATGCAAAGGCTCGTCTAAAAAGACTTGTTTTTCTTCCACCCAAACTTTGACGATCTGGTACATTTGCAAAAAGCGTTGCCACGAGTCCAGTGAGTCTCCCACCTGCAACGTCATCCAATGACATCATGTAACATTGATTTCCTGCCCCTGCCCTCGCTCTACCCTTGCCATTTCCCAACCCACAAGCATGCTGCCAAATGGCTCTCACACTCCATTTTCTGTCTGTTCCCAGCCGCAATTCTTCCTTTTACATTTCCCCTCCCCACCCAGCCCCGATCAATTTAAGCAAGCACAAAACCCAGTTATGCCAACTACCAAGTATTCGAAGGCTTACCTGTAATTTCTTGGATTCTAGCCAATTCTTCACTTGCTGCAATTGTTCGGTTAATGTAGACAACGTGGAGCGCACCATTTGCTGCTCACTTTCATTGCGAGTGTGGTCGCAAATAAGTTGGCCATTGCGGTTCACCCGTTCCATTTGCTCAGTAATACTCGCGATCTCGCATTGCAATTCCTAGGTAACCAATACAAACCATAAAGCCTTGTTCCTGTCAAGTTACTTTCTTCACGGGAAGGAGCAAGCAAAAGATTGAAAGCCACTCAGGGACACATTACTTGCAAAAATTCTTTGAGAGCTTGAGGTTCTGCAGTGCGGTCTTGAACTCGGCCTTCTGCTTGGCATATCCAGGTCTGGACGTGCTCTATTCCGCGCTGGTACTCGTAGCGCACCGTGCGCGCGCGTTTCACCTCCGTGTTTTTCTCTTCTAACTGCGACATGACTTGCTCTTCTTGGATTTCCAAATTGGATAACTATACATTTACCATACAACAATCATCAATAAGACCATAATTAATTCCTCGTTAACTCAAACCTTAGTGGATCTCATTAATTAAAAAAATTACCTGACGTTCAGTATCACTTGGGATGGCTTGGGATAATTCCAAATACCGGTTGCGTGTCTCAGCTGCAAAGTCTTTAGTCTGACCTCTCAATTGCTCAAAACGGCTTCGTAAATCCTGCAGTGGAATACACCAGAATCAGTTTCAAATAAAGATTAAAGCCTCACGCTATCAGGTTCGATGTGTGCCCCCAAAAAATAAATAAAAATTCCTTTTAAAGAAAGTACGAAAATGCATTAAAAAAAAAAAAAAAAAAAAAGCGGACTCTGCTAAAAAGGAGCTCAAGCCCCAACAGAGGATCAATAGATTGTCAGAAACTCTCTGTGGGGTCTATTCTGTCTCTGCTAGGGCTGCCACGAGCCAGGAAAGCCACATGGCATAGGTCTGGTACTTGTGCCATGTCTCTCGTTTTCTCTCCTTTTTCCCTCTGTCAAATAAAAGCACTCCACGCAATCGATCGCTCGCAATTTCTGCAGGAAGAGGTTACCGGCGCAAGCTAGGGCTAATAGCCTAGCCGTCTTCTGGCCTTGTTCCTTGACCTTGGTCTACTAAACAAGGGGGCGCGGGAAAAAAGAAAAATTACCGATAGCGCCGATATACTTTTACCTGTCGTTCAACTTCGTGTCAATCGACATCTGCATAATCAGCAGGTCGAGCTTCGAATGCAGCGAAAAGCGCATCTTCCGCGCCTTTTTACATTAGCCTATACCACGCCCCCTCCCTTCATGCATACCTCATGCATCGAGAAATGTACTGGGAGCTTCTTCAAAGAGTGTAGCTGGAGGCTATTTTCATTTTCGTACAACTGTTGGCCTTCGCCTCAGGCCCCAAATTGGGAATGCCAGTCTTACTATGCGCCGCGCTTGGGCTCCAGCTACAACGTGCAAGAAATCTCGCCAAAAACAGTCATTGGCACCGTGCCCCCCAGACACGAAAACCGCGTGCGGCGTCAAGAGGCTTTTAATTTAAAGCTCAGAGTGCCAACAAAATTCTGTCTCCCGCCACGTGACTTTGTAAGGGTTTAGATTATCCCATTCCCTGGTGTCTTACCTTTAGACGGGCTTCTACGGAAGATTCGTCGTTGGACCACGCGTCTACGGCAAGGACTTCCGGTTTCAAAGAGGCCCACGCGGTTTGCAATTCGGAAACCCGAACGGAAGTCCGATCCAATGCTTGCAGCTCCTGTTCCGTTTCGCGAATCCGCTGTTGGACTGCGTCCAGTAGTCTAATAACAAATAGAGAATGAAACAACCAAACCGTTAATCACCCCACGTGGTTCGCTGAAGAAAACTTGGCAAAGACAAATGCAAAAGAAAAATAGCTGACCCAAATGTGATGTGTCAACAGCAAGGTACTGAAGAATGTCAATGAGACGACAAACTTAAACTGTAATTGTGGCGTCAGCTATACGCTAACTATGCTTGGGAAGGTCTGCAATCAGTCTCTAACCTTGCCGGCTGGCTGAAGTTCTGAGGTGCTTCACCTAAGGTGCAGACTGGGAGAGCCGAAAGAAGACGCACTTACAAGATATTTCTTGTCCGTGGAAACTGTCACGTGGCTTTTCTAAGTTCGTCCCCAGACCTTCACTTCTCCTACGCGCTTTCCCTATTTTAACGTGGTGCCTAATGACACGCATTGTACGCACCCTTAACGTGCTACGACTTCCGTCAACAACTCAAACGCGACCTCAACCTCCCTAATGTGTTTTCAAACAAGCTCAAAAACTGACAACCAACTCTTCTTTTTTTCCTTAAAAAAAGGGGGGATACTTAATTAGGAAAAAAAGAATTTCCTTTCTAAATCTCAAACGTGGGGTGGAGAGGATAAAGAGGGGTAAAGAGGATAATTTTAACCAGACAGAACACTAAAGTTCAACTTTAAAACGACACAAATAGGGAAGTTTAAGACAAGGAAATAAGGAATTTTGCAGAGTAAGGGCCAATGGAATTTAGCCGTATGCTTGTAAGCCGGTATTTTAATTGCTCACTCTTGCTTACTTTCCAAGACCATACAAGGTTAGAAGGCGTGCGCGACTTGCCTTGATCTAATTCGAGCATCGGCGCGACTCGCGTCTTCTAATTACCCATTTTCGTAACCCACGTTTTAAGAAAGAGAGAAAGAGACAGCATCCGTATCATTCTTCCCACCCTTCCTTATTCTGCGTATTTTTAGCCTAATAGAGACGACACGATGTGGGGTGGTACGACTGACTTATACGGAGAAAGGGTAAACTGGCTAAGCCGACAACGGTGCATCGTCCTATGAGAAAGAATGTCAATGACGGCGCCGTGACGTCAATAATATAGCCAAACGCACTCCTCGGTAGTTAACCGTGTGCTATTTTTAAAGAATAAACTCGTCTGGAGATGTTTTCGTCTTAGTCCTAAAATTACTTTCCATAACAGCAAGTCAAGTGCTAGCCATGATGGAATAGATGGAATAGACAGACAGACTTGTTTTTACCTGGCATGTCGGTCACGGAGAGCATCCAAATCGGTTTGAAGCGCCGAGTATGCAGGTTCCGACGCGTGGTTCAAGTACTGGAGTACGGTGACAGCAGTGAGGAGCAGCTCTTGATGAAGCGGTGCCAACTGAGCAATATCACGTTCCAAGGCCTACATCCGGTGCATCAAACCCATTATTAGTACAGGGTTAACAACGCGATATACGTACAGTCCATCTAACCTTAAGATGAGCGAGGGTTTCGTTTAACAACGACCGGGACCGACTGTCCAAATCAATGCTGTGTAAGACTTGCTCGCAGCCGTTTAATTTGGCAGCAAATGCTTTGCTTCGACTCAACAAAGTCTAATTTCAGAAAACAACGAAAATACCACAAAAAGAAACAAGTTAAATCAGGAAGAAGGTGACGGGGAAAGGATCCCCTTCATTGCAGCTGAAAACAAGTTATTTTAAATGACCTACAGTCAGACATGCGCAAAGGGAAAACATGAAGGAAGGCAACAGTACGAAAAAAATGGTCTAGCATAAATATTTGCACAAACCTCCCACGTGTCGCTTAATTCGGTCAGGTCTTTGATTCGTTGCGTGAAGGCATGCTGGCTATCCCGACGTTGCTGAACCACGGTTGTAATCATGGTTTGGATCTGCTGCCGGTTACTAATGTCGGCACGCGACTCAATTTCTTTGGCTTTATCCACAAAAGCATCCAGAATAGGCTGCTGAGCCTTGGATACGAAAAGGAATGTCAGTAGAGTACATAATACGTACACAAAAAAGGATCAGAGACCATACAATAACAAAATAACCCTCTAAACCCAAATCAACGCACGGAATATATCGCTATTGGTACGAAATATATTACTATTGTTTATTCTCTAAACAAATAACTAGCGTAGGCTTTGCTACGCAGGTTTACTCAAGATATAAGAAATAACAAAAGGCCAATAATGTAATTATATTAAAAGACGCTTAATTTCGTCAAGTACCTGGAAGGCTGCCAGCTGATGTTCCAGTTTGGAGATTAGGGATTTCACGGAAGCTACGTTGCTTGCATTTTCGTCGGGGAGTTGACAAGAAGCAACGGTCATGGATTGTACTTTCTGGTGCTGTTCTTCTAATTGCTTCCAGATTTCTACGTGACTTTCCAAGCGCGTTAGCTGATCTTTGGCTGAGTTTAGGGAATTCTTCATGGTTTGAGTCAAGGCTTGTTGATTGGAGAGTAATTCTTCCTGCAAATCTGTGTTCAATGACGGCCATATTTTGTCGGCAAGTTTCTGCAAGTCTTCCAAAATTCTTTCGATGTTGGCGCTGCTCTCGAAATAGGTCTTGTGTTCCTGGAGGTCTCGTTGCGCATTAGCAAAGTCAATGCCGTCTAATTCGCTACAAAGTTTGAGAGCAGCCTCTTCTTTCCAGGAATGCAGTTGGCGGACTATACCATCGTATTCAATGCGTAAGTCGTACTGCAGGTCTAGATATTGACCCCGAGCCTCTAACTCGGAAGGTATGGTGTTACACAGCATGGCTGCTTCACTGAAACGCTCCTGTAATGAGGAGGGTAAGCTTTCCGCCTGTTCTGCCCCTTCTACTTCCGAATTCCGAAGACTTTCCACGCTTGTCATTAACGACAAGACCTCCGCAGCCAAGACCTGGAAGCATTTATACAATGTGTCAACAAACGGCAGAAAAACTTAAATTTTACATAACAGTTTCAATACCGTTGATACCGAGGATGGATATCAAATGAATTATCAATGAGCCAACCCTTCCTCTCCCTACCTTCCACCCCTTTCCTTCCTTCCTTACCTCTCCTGTAAATAGCCCCAATCTACAAAAGTTACGTAAAAATCAAAGTAGACCAATAAATAGACTGGCAAAAGGCAGTTATTGCCTACGCTGGATAAATAAAAATAATAATGAAAAAAATACCGTCGAGTCGTGCTAAGCTTTTTGAACGTTCTGTGAGCTACACTGAAAAATTTGCTTACGCCCTTGTTATTTTAAAAACTTAGGTTCACTCCGTGTTCTTAACTGCTTTACATAATGAGAGCTATGATGCAGGTCAGGTCTGCTACAGATTTAGCCATAATTTGGGATGGTCAGTAACAGCGTGGTGTAGTGCAAATGACAGCTCTACTCCCGAAGTTGCACAGAATCAGCGAAATAATGTGTCTGCAGATTGCCTGCTTCTGACGTTCGACCCGCTACTAAATTACTTTTTACGGACGGTAATTGACACTGTGAATGCGTAAATGCGCAGTTTATAAACCATAACATGTTGCATACGTTTAATAACAAGCAAAAAAAGCTTCCTGTTAATTTCAAACTTGGCTACCGTTGCGAATACAATATGCTTAGAGCTTAAAATAAACTATTATGCAAGACGCCAACAGACGCTCTGATTACTTCGCCTTGAATGACAGACGGTCGAAATCATGTCCGGGAGCATGTTTCAGTTCTATGGGGACAGTTTCCCCACAAATCCTTTTTTGTCTCAATTTCTACAGGCTGCATATTGGTATGTTAACCATACAGGAGAGATCTCTCCTATATGATGTATTCTGAAATAAAACAAAGAGTAACACTCCACGATGTATTTTTGGATCTGGCTATATCGAAATAGATACTTGATGACATTACTAAACGCTGAAGACGTGGCTAGACCTTTCCAAGCGAATGCTATGAATGCCAAGAAATTCAACTACCTTTCCTATTCAACTATCCTAGTCCGTATGTAGCGAGAAGCTCCGGTAACCCTTGAGCTTTTAGGGGTCGTGCAATGCTTTGATGTTTACCGGTGAACTATATCTGGCTGGCAGTCCAGAACTTGGCAAGTTTTGTGCCCTTGAGCTCACGCCAGGTAAATTAGCAATATTGCCAAAACTAGCAACAATACTGAAATCATATTAGCATTACTGGTCAGAATCCGTCGTATCACGTATGTCGTCCAGCGTACACTTTGTAGTTCCTAACGACTTCAACAGCAAGGAGTACTTTTAAGTTGTACTTAAAATATTAATATTTGCAAGAGTTTGCATGGGAGCTTCTAGTCAAAACTGGCTGTCTTTTTTGCCTTTCACACATGGTATGCTCTAATTTGTATCTTTTATAGCTCGGATGTTTCTGCATGTTTAAGACTTACGTTTTTTTATAATGGCTTAAAATTAGCTTTATCATCGTTCTATCTATGTACATCTGCCTATGTACATCTACCTATGTATCATCTACCTATTATGTATCATCTACCTACGAGTTTTCACTTGAAAACGCTCACCAAGCAAGTGGCGCTGTTTACATGTGTAAAATACATTAGTCGTGACTATAGATCCATCGAGGCAAATAGTGTGCAACTGAATTTTCCAGCTTACCTTATGTTTCCCACGTTCTTCATCGACACTTTCAGCCAGCAATTGTAGCAATGGCCGGGTCTTGATGACCATTTCTTGGAGACGCACTTTGTCAAGTAAACTGTCCAAATCAGCTGTCAAACGCTGATGTTCTGCATCTGTTTGCATGTGCTCTTCACGTCGGCGTTCTACTGCGCGTCGTAAAGCCGTCACTTGTTGTTTCAAGGAAGATAATTGTTCTGTCACCAAATTTCTGTCCGCTACGGAACCTTCGCTAATAATTTGATCTCCTTTGTCTTGAGCAGTTGCCAACTGAGCCTCACAGTGCTGAATCTTGAAGATTGCGTCGTCATAGCGACGTATTTTTTCTTGGACACTCTTGCCATTCTTTTCAATGTCAGGCACCATGTTCGAGTACTTTGTTATAAACATCGTGATTTCTGTTACGAAACCAAGGAATTGCTGCCTTAAAAGCACTAACTGCCGAAGTTTGCTGATCTGTGCGTCAATAAGGATACTTAAGTCATCATGCTGTTTCACTAAGTGACCAATTTCTGCACTGTGGGATCCGCAACGACGCTGTAAGTTTTCCAAACGATCTTTCGAGTTTCGTACTTCAGTTAGTAAAGCCTGAAAGTTGACAAAGGAAGAGTAATTATCGAGCATCTTTTCACCAGGCAACATGATTGGATAACTTACCTCGCAACCATTAAGGACAAGTTGAGCATCTTCGGGTTTGGTTCCCGTAGGTTTTCCTAATTCGCGCAATTCTTGTTGCGCTCGTTCTAAAAACTGCGCCGCTTCTTCTAGTTTGCCAGCGACGTCTCGTTGCTGACTCAAAGAATCTTGCAAAATTTTAACTCGTTCTATAAGGGCTAGTTGAATGCGGGTCTGCTCGTCTTGCAACCGCTGCACTTTGCCTTGCAACTCCACCTTATCAGCCTCATTAAGAGTGGGCAAAACAGTAACAGCTGATTCATTCAACCCAACCATTTCAGAAGCATTAGCTTCACTTTCTTGCAAGAGGCGTTCGAACTAATCGGGTGCAGAAAATTTTAATTATTATTCGTCCCCTATGTCGCCTAACTTTGTTTCGAATCATCTTGGAAATCTTCAGACCATTATTTTGAGAAATCTTTAAAAAAAATGTTCCGTGATGAAAACATCTATAAATTACCACATTCTCCTGCGTTGGCTAGTTTCTGATAAACAAAAAAATATGTCCCAAAATAACTGACTGGCTTTCCAAGACGGCGGAACAGCAGCATCAGAAATAAGGTCAAAGATAAATTATACCATTGCCAGTTGCTCGGTCATGAGCTCGGGATTGACCACATTTCTCACATCTGACTGCAAGTGGACATCAGCTTGGTGCAACCAGTGTTGGCAACGTTCCATTTGTTCTTCCATCGTCCGTCGTTGCTGACAAAGTTGAGCCAAATGCTGCAATTTCTGTCGTAGAGCATCGCGGATCTCTGACATGCTCTTGGACACCCCTAAAGAATGAAATGAATAGTCACATTTAGCGAGATTAACCGAAGATCAAATACATTATCGTCCTACAAGTTAGCAGCTTGAGATTAAGATCTGACCCTTTTTTTATGCTAATGCAAGGATTTAGAGTGAAATTTACCATTTATAATGGTGAAAAGTTCTGCTTTTTCATCTTCACTACAATGCTTCAAGAATCCATTGCCCTGTTTCTTCAACTCGGATAAATCTCCTTCGTCGAGTTCTTTAGCTGCTTGCTCGAGTTTCTGTTGGAAAATCGTTAGATTTCGTTACATGTCGTATGCATGGTTGCAGGTATAAAGCACTTACCTTGTACTTGTCTATTTCTTTCTCGACAAGCTGTGAACACAAAGCGGGTGGCTCTGTACTTTGTAACGCGGTAAACTGGTTCGCTACCGCTTTACGGAGCGTTTCCAGTAACTGCTCAAATTTGATTCGTTCGTCCCACGCTTTGGTTACTTTATCTTCTGTCTCTTTGACCACTCCACACAAAGCATTGTACTGCGCATTGATTTGCTTCAGTTCGGCTTCCAGTGCTCCATGCTCCTCTACATCAACGTCGGATATCACGCCAGCTATTTTTTGTTCAAGACTTTCAAGCGTTATGACTTCGCCTTCGACTTCCTTATGGATAGCCTGTCGGATCAATTTATGTTAGTTTACACGGAATCCAGTCTTGTCGTAAAGCATACCTTAATTTGCTCTAAGCGAGTTTCCAAAGGTTTGCTCTGGTAACCTAAGGCTAAGGGCTGCTTTAGCTCCACTTCTTTGGCTACTAACCATTCTTTCGCGGCTGCCAAATCGGCGCTGGTCGTGTCCAAGCCTCCGCGAGCGGTTTGTGCCAAATGCAATCGTCGAGCCAAACGGCGCTCGGCGTCGTTTAACCGGCGATCTGCTGCTCGCAGTTGCTCTTCGACTTGACCAGCATCTAAACTGCTTAGTATCCGGCTTACTTCTTCGCCCTGTAACAGTCCATACAATAAAAATGCTTCCTTGTCGGGCATTCAATAGCCTACCTTAGTTTTGAGTTCGTTGATGTCACTGCGATTGACATTCAACTCGTGGTTGAGCTGCTCCAATAAAGACAAACGCTGCTGAGCACCGAGTCCCTGACCGCGATCGGCAGCTTCAGAGCGTTTAACTAGCTGATCCAGCCAGTTATACCAATCCTGTAAACGCATCCGGTATTCGTCGACGGTTCTTTGCAAGTCGGTTTTATGGCTCAAAACTTGGACAACTTCCTGTTCTAAGTTGTACAAGTCGGTCCTCAAATCCATTGTTTCATGAGACGAATCGGGAGCGATGCAGAAAATCTTGGATTCCAATTCGTCCAATTGCCCTTGTTTTTCAAATACCACTTGTTTCAAATCCTGGATCTGTTTGGGGTAATAAGCAATCAGTACTGTGCAAAGAGTACTATTACGTATTCATAAAAAACAGTAAATTACTGTCACTATATGACAAACGTATTTGTGCTTGTCTTGTTTTGTAAACAAACAAAAAAGTATCGTGCACCGACAAAAATACTATATTGTTGCGAGAGACCTTTATCGAGGCGGGCCTTGGCTAATTCTAGGCCCTTGTGAATCCTTTTTGCATGTTTGGGAAGTGGGGATTCTTGGTAAAGGTCGAGGCCATGACAATGAAGGGCCAACGTTGTAAGGAGTCTTCTTATTTTGGAATGCAACCTCAGATAGTATAAAAAGGCAGGCTAATGTAAACGGCAAGGCAGTAAAGCCTGAGCATCAAGAAATACGATATTCAACTCGAGCCGTCTTTTTACGGTACGAATATTTAAACTAAATACGCAAGGTAGTTAATTAATAGAAATTCAGAGAAGAAAAATTCGGTCGGCTTAATTCTACAAAAGTTCTACAGTGTCGAAAAAACGGGTACAGGAGAAGCTCAATGGTCTAAACCTTTTTATCCTTGGGGTTAATTAAGCTTGCTCATAATTAAGCATGCGAACCTGCTCCTCTCAAAAACCGAACACTAACCGAACCGAATGCTAATGCTTGAAAATGCTTTCCTAAAAATGCTTTGAAAAAAGACTAGCTTTGCTAGCGAATGACATGACCAGATTGCTGCGGAAACTCGGAACCCGCAAATAAGTCCTGGAGATCGGCTAAAAATAGGATTCACTCGAAACACTTACTTGATTGCACTCAAGTTGAGCTGCTTCAGGTCGTAATCGAGCCGGTCGATGAGCCATCTCGGAAACCAAAGCTCGTTGCTCCGTAACCCATTGTCCCAACACGTCCCGCTGCCGTAAAAGCTCTTCCAGATCATGCACTGTGGCTGTCAAGTAAGTAACTCGGCCTTGGACCTATTAATTACCATGGAAATAATTAAGTGAAGTACGGGAGACAGTAGGAGCGAAATGGACGTGGAGTGAGCGTATAAGTTAAAAATGTGTCGTGCAAGAAATGTATGCAACTGTACCTTTTGGGTGCATTCGCCCAATCTCGTGCTGATTTGCTCAGATTCTATGCGATCATTCAAAGTCACAAAGCGCTCGTAAACACGCTGGAGAAGTTGTCGTTCGTGCTGGTGGTTAGAGAATAAGAGATAACAACATACATCAAACAATCATGCGTAACTAAAGTAACGGTGCGGATTAAATATTAACGAAGTAAGAGAAGTACGAGTTTTGGACAACTGTGGTTGTGTGGAACAGTAACAACATTCTACTCCGTGCAACGACTATTAGTTGTACGATTGTTTGTTGTTACTTAATAGCCATTAAGATTTTACAGAGATTTTAAAAAAAAAGCGAGTCTATACCTGGTCCAAAAGATCCTCAAGTTTCGTCCTAGCGGCGACCTCCTGCTCGGGAATAGCATGCGGGATTGGGTCTTGCGGAGTATTCGGTCTGGAGATGCATGCCGTCGCAGCTTCACAAGCTTGAACTGCAACAGCTAAACGAGTTTTTTCAACCTGCAATTTCCCCTGGGTAGTCTAATGAGAATAAAAGTATTTAAAATCCTTCTTTGTAAGCGAACAACTTTCTTTAACGCAGCAACCAAATACCTTAGTCTCTTCTAACAATTCCTTTGCATTTTCTAAGGTTTGGACAGGAATTTCGAGCTGATCCATAATTTCTGGCTCCCAGAGTTTCATGTTGGTCAGGATGCTTTCAATGATGCCCTCATATTCTTGGAACTTGACCAAAGACTCTTGAAGCCGTTGCTAAATAAGGAGAATGTCACATTTCCCCTTTTGTTCAAGCAAAATAGAAAAGCGGAAGCTTACTTTGACTTGCAAGGCAGTTTGCAACAAGCAGTTATAGCTTTCTTGTACGTTCCGTAGTTGGCCTTCAATGGTAGGCTTTATCGCAGGCGAACTGGTAACGTAGCGAGTAATTTGTGACTGCCCTTTCAGACGAACTTCATCCAGGATTGTTTGGTAGGAGTAAATTTCTCCCACCAATGTCTACAAACCAATGTAAATATAAAAATTGGCGTTAAACTAAGAGGTCCTTACGTTGTGCGCAGCAATCTGTTCTTCAGTCTGTTCCCGGTTGGTAATATACATGGAATTATGGGCCATGAGTTGAAAGGAGGTTTGCAGTAGCCATTTTTCCACATCTTGCAAAGCCAGATAGTAGGCAGCTGAATCCTGTACTTCCTTTTCGAGTTGGCTGCGTACATTTTGGCAACGCAGAGTCAAATCATCCCATTTGCCCTGCAGGTCGTCAACCGTAGTCAAGGAAGTTTGGTTTTCAGCCCAGTCTGATAATTCTTGCGCTTCTCGACGTAAATGATCCAAGTCTGTTTTTTTGCGATCAATTTCTTGTTGCACGTGCTTGAAACGTTCGACTAGCGTCTTCATTTCGCCAATTTCGCCACGGGAGTTTGGATCTTCCTTCAAATTGTCGTCCATCTCCGCGACCCATTTTCCAAAACGCAAACAAGCTTCATCGAACTCTTCCCATCGATTAACAGTACCCTAAAAGCAAACAATTAACACAGATATCCTTTTGCTGCCAGACAGCTCAAAAAAAGTACCTTCAGCTGGGAAAGCGTACTCTGCAGATCGATACCAAACTGATCCCAGGCATCTTGCAAAGAAGTGACTTCTTCGCGGTACCCTTCCTGTTGCTCGTCGGGTGTGGTATTGAGAGCTTTGGTGTAAGCTTCCATCATAACTTTCATCAAATGCTGGCCTTCAGTCAACCGCGTGGCAACGGACTGCAAAAACCAAAAACCGACGTATTATTTACCCTAATAAAAACAAATGCTTGAAATGTGTTTCCATTATACCTTGACCAGGTCTAGTTTATCCTTGGCTGCGGCCTCATCACCACAATTGCTGGAGCAATCTTGTACAGTGCCCTGGGCTCGTTGCATCCATTCGGCAAAGGTATCCTTCGCATTGTTGAATTCGGTATGGTCTGTCAAGGTTTTTTCGAGACGAGACATAAGTCCATGGATGGAAGCCAGTACGGCTGCGTAACTGGACTGTAATTGTACAGTTTCATCGCGTACGCGGCTACACGCGCTCAGTTCCATCAAAAGCTCGCACTTGTCACTGATATCTTCCATCAAGCCTTTCTGTGCATTCGCTTCATTCAAAAGAGCCTACAACGTTATAGGAATTAATATAAGAGTATAAACAAGTTCTGGCAAGGCAACAGAACTATATGTAATATAATATTACCCTGCATCGAGGAAGTTTTGAAGGCGATTTTTCTTCATCTGACGTTTCTTGTTCAATCTGTCCTTGGAAGTTGTCAAGCCATTGTTTCATGGTATCGTAAGCCACCTGGTAGCCATTCCATGCTTCTAAGCAACGGGATAATGTTTGCTGCGTTTCATCCGTGGAATTGCGCAGTAATTCCCACTCGGATTTCAATTGGACCAATTCTTGCTTGATAATTTCTTGGCCTTCTGGCGCAGTGCTCAGTAAAACAGTTTCACTCACGGCAGTGGTTTTGTCTAGTAAAACTTCTCCTTCGGGGAAAGATGCCACCAGTTCGGAGTGTTTATTGCGTTTCAGTTCTACTGAGTCTTTCTCGCCGTGCGAATCGCCGTATTGCTGTGCGTCAATACGTGCTTTACGAACCCAATCAGCCGCTTCGACATAGGCTATCCGGTAATCTTCGTGTTCTTGCACATAGCCTTCCAATGTCTATGAGAGGAAATTTTTACGCCAATCCTTTAGAATTAGCATGTGCGTTAACTAACCTTGACTGTTTGAGTTAATGTTGTTTTGAGAGACTCAAACCGCTCCAGACTGCAATCGTATTCTTCCCGAGACAAGTCATGGTTCGCATCTAGTTTGTTTGTCAACTTTTGGACCAATTCATTGTGCGAATGAACGTCCTTGAGCAGGGTGCGGTATTTCTCTAAGGTGGATTTCTTTTCGCTCAAGTCAGTCAATAGCGGATTGGAGTCTAGATCTTCCGTGTGGACTTTCATGGAAACCTCTTGCAGCCAATCCACCAAAATTTGATGTGTCTAAAATGTGTTGTTAAAACCTTGCGAAGCCTTATAAAATAAAGTTACCTTGTCGATATCTTCTAGTTGGGAAATACGTGAGGTTAAGGTTTGACGAGATGACTGAACATCGTTGACCAGCTTGTCGAAATCGGCGCGCACATTATCCGCATCTTCTTGGATCTGCGTAGCGCCACTTTGCTCTGTATTCAGGATTACCCTCTCCTTTAGCTCTAGCATATACCTGAAACACGTTTAAAGAGGTCATTATAATCAGTCAAATGTGCATTAAGCTCATAATAGGTTACCTTAGCTTATTTTGGCCTTGCTCGGTGGATTGGCGAATAGTTTTAACTTGATGCAATTTGCTCTTTAGTTCCGGCAAGCTTCCGGTAGCTTCGCAATACTCTGCCAATTTTTCTCGGGTGCTTTCAATCCAATCTTGGCATTCTTGTAGGAAGCCATTGAATTGCTGATGTTCTTGGAAGTGGACTTCCAGCTTCCTCATGACTTCCTTGGCTAGGGACATGAGTGTATTGTACTTGGTCGTGATGGTCGTAACAGCATTTGAAACGCGGGAGTCGGCGCAAGTTTGCAGCAAGTCCTGGGCGCGCATGTTGAGTCGATCCAAATCCTTCTGCCAGTCAAAAACGGCTTGCAAATGCGCTTGGAACTGTTCTAATCCATTGCGTTTCTCGCCCATGTTGTCATAAAGGCGGTTGAAAGACTGGACGGTCACTTCAGTCTGGTTGAGCCATTCCACGGCGTCCTGGTACTGATCTTCGTATTCGGTCCATTTAACAATACCGATTTCCAGTAATTCTTTAAGTCTATTGAGCGATTCGCTATAGTTATCGAATTCTTCTTGCAGAAGCGCGACTTCCTCTTCAATGATCTCTCGGTCTTCCTCGTCAGCCTCTTTACAAGCGGCTTCGCCCTTGGCCAAAGCTCGTTCCAGCTTCTTTTGTCCTTCGTCCTTTCCAGCTAGCATCAACTAGAGAAAACATGTATTCAAAAAGATCCTTTATCTGTACAACTTCTTGAATTACCTTTAGTTGAGAAATTTTGCTGTTGAGCGAATCTTTGTCTCCCGTGGGTTCGGACAGTTTGCTAAGGACTTCTTTCGCTGACCGAAGCCATTGCATGAATTCATTTCCAGCGTCAATAAAGGTTTGGTGCAAATCCATCACTTCCTTTTGCTTGGCGTAGATTTCGTGCGCCTGACGACTCAGTGTTTGGTATTTCGTCGAGATTTCCGACGCAGGGCTGGATTGCTGCAAATCTTCCGCCTTGGAGGTAACGGATTCTATCATGGGTTCAAATGAGACGATATCTTGGACGATACTGTTGGTACGGCGCAAGTTGGCACGTCTCTCGCCTAAGCTAAGCGTGCGGACACCAGGAGTGAGGACTTTACGCGCCAGTGTCGGTTTCTGCACACAGACTTGTTGCAATTTAGCTTCCCTTTCTGTGATCCATTGCTTGAGATGGGAATAGGAAGACGAGTAATCAGCCCATTGGAGTAAGAGACTCTCGAGCGAGACTTTGGCGTTGGCCATTTTGCGGCTTAACCTATCCCAGTCGCTTTGCAACTCACGTAGCTCATTTTGCAGACTTTCGCGGCCATCCGATCGTGTATTGCGCATAACCTTGTCCCCTAGATTAACCGCGCCGTGGACCAGTGTTTGTCCTTCCTCTTGTCTTTTCAGCAAGTTTTGGATTTCTTCTAAGCGGGCCTGCAGAAAGTCGCGGCTGTTGTCCGCTGACGCACTGCTGCATGCACGTACGATCTCACGCGCATCTTCAATCCATTTCCGGGCCGCTTTAAAGTTCTCTTCGCACTTCCGATGCTGATCCACATTTGTTTCTACCTTCTTCTGGACATCTTTAGCCATGTTAATTTGGACTTGGTAACGCGAGTTCAAGTGCCGCAACTGGTTGCTCACGTATGTGTCCAAGTGCGATGCTAATAAGCCTGTTGCCATGACGTTGAACTGTTCGACTTGTGTAACGCCCTTGTCCAAACGATCCACCAATGCCTAGCGTTTACATGGGAATATACAAATAAATTCTTACATTAATTTGAAACTGTAAAAACATAACATAAACAAAAATAAAAAACACAAAAACAAACATAAACAAACATGTATACAAATATAAACTGTACCTGAACAGCTTCGGTTTGCTTCTCTTTATCGGGCAAAGTTGGTAATAAGGCATTCTTCTGGGCTTTCAGTTCAATTTCGATTTGTTGCAGCCATTCATTCAAGCGCTCGTTTTCTTCCTTAAATTCGCGCCACTGAGCCATAGTAATTTCCAGTTGATCCTTTTGGGCTTGGAAATCTGCCGTTCAAAAACATTGTACCTTCTTATAGGATTTACGGATTTCCTGAATATGTATTACCATTAAAGAGGTACTCGAAGCTTTCTTGGAGGGCTTTGACGTCGTTACGGATACTTTCTTGACCAGTAGGGGAAGTCGAAGCGAGGGCAACTTGGCTGGTTCGTTGTAATTCCTCGACTTTGAGCTCCCCTTGAGCTTTCTTGTTCAATAAGCCCTAGGATAATGAGAAAGATAAGTTTTGAGACTACTGAGGGGAAGAAACTTACACTTAACGCAGACACGGCAGTCTCAATAGCTAAGCGATCTCCTAGAGGTCGTTGTTTCATGCTAGGTACTTTCTCGCGAGCTCTGTTCAACCATGAGATAAGTTCATCATGGGCCTCTTTGTATGCACGGTGATCAGCGTATTGCTCGTCTCGCTTGGTTCGCAAATTCTTCACTTTGTCCACCAAAGTTTCCCATTTCTGTAAGATCTGCTGTGCTTGGGATGCCGCTTGACTTTGTTGACCACTAGCCAACATTTCGGCAGCTTTGGCTTTCAAGCTTTCCACTTCGATCTTTTCGTGCTTTACTTTTTCTTCCAAGCTCTAAATGAGTACATTGTAGAAAAAAAATTCTCTTCTGTTTGTTTGTACCTTAAGTCGCTCTAATTGTGTACGTTTGTCTGCCATTGTTGACACATGTCCACTCGTTTCGTTATACGCACTTTCTACGTACTCGACTGTGCGATTCAATTGATGGATCTGCTCCAAGAAGCCTGCCCACTTCTGAATTGCATCGTCCAAATACGACTAATGAACCCGATTAAGACCCACCTCCTTACAAAACCAGCGTTCTATGTACATACCTTCGTTTCTACCATCTTCGAAGCCAAAACGCTCCAATCCTCTTGTAACTTGGCTAGGGCGTTGTTGATTTCTTCATGACCGGTGGGAGCAGTATTGGCAAGGACTACTTGAGCTAATTCGACAGTAGCTTGGACTTTGGCAAAACCTTCTTCCTTGTACATAAGCAAATCCTGACAAACGTACACGTATTCAAATTAGCTGACGTAGTTTTGAAGCGGAAATCAAAGGACATAATTTTCCAAATTTAGGTGAACAAAAATGAAAGCTATACACTTAAAGAGCGCTATTGACACTACTAGAGACATGTTAAAATGAAGTAATGAATCACGTACTTGTATGGTGGCAAGTTTGTTTTCCAAGTCTTGCTGGGAAGTCGCACTAAGGTCAGTGCAATACGTAACTTTAGATGACACTTCTTCCAGCCAACGCCCACATTCGGACAAGCGATGGTCGAATTCTTGGTGACTTTCAGCGTATTGCTGCCACTTCGCCACCAACTCTTTGACGCGCACATTGACTTGTTGATACTTGGCGCCCAACTCAGACACTTGGGAAGATCGGCTATGCAGACCACGGTGCAATTGCTGCGCTCGCTCTGTCAAATCATCCATTTCTAGTTCCTTAGCGCGTACTTCGCCTTGCAAGTTCTTCAACGTTTCCAACACTTGCTGTTTTTCTTCGCGATTAGCCCGTAAGTCCACTGCGTGCAGCCGTGTATCGGTTTGCTTCAACCAAGACGAACAGTTCTCCTTCAAAGTCTCGTATTCGGTCCATTGCTGCAACTTTGCCTCCAACGATTCAATCGTTGACCTATTTAAGACGACGCGATATTGGAATATATGTCGCGTATTTTTGCTTATTTTGATAAAATAACTCACTGGACTGCCGAAAGTAAACCTTGCCACTCTTGTTGCGAAGAGTCAATCTGGGAGCGTACATTATCCTGTCCAGCTTCCGTAGTACCTGGAATAACCTTTTCGCCTACGACTTTAATCTGTTGAATCCTCGGTTCTTCTTCGGGCAAACTCAACTGCAAATTCTGTCAAAATAACCGTCCCAAGATAAGTATTGCACATAACCAATCGTATTAACCTATGCTATACTAATTGCATGGTTAATGGTAAGGGTACTAATGACATTCTACTTTGATAACCTTATTATGTAAGATTTTGCATAAAATCATTTTAATTTCGAGAAAAGTTTGGTGCTTACCCTCAGTCGCTCCAAATTGGCGTGTAAAGTAATGCGCTCGAGTTGATTATCTCCCCACATTTCCACCGCACTTTGTGTCGCGTCCAGCCATTCCAAACCGTCCATAACAGCTTTGGTATACTGCTGATGGTCGCTGACGATAGCTTCATAGCGCTCGACAAAGGACTGATCAAATGCAAAATCCATACGTGAAATACCGAAAAATACCTACTAACATGAAGTTGTTTACCTGAGCGCGTTTCAAGATAGCTTGATGCTTTTGTGTCATCCATTCCAAAAGTTGTTCGATCTGTTCCCGGCGAGTTTCGGTGCCTTCAGGCAATTGCGCAGCGCGGTCGCGGCAATCAAGAATGGCTTGCTGGTGTCCCAAAACATCTTGCAATAGAGCCCGATACGCAGACAACTGCGCTCGTTTTTCATCCAACGTCGCCTTGAGCTCAATATCGGCCGGTAATTGCCCTTCTACCTCA
The DNA here is from genome assembly GCA_022832285.1 of Lepidurus apus apus. Classification (NCBI taxonomy): domain Eukaryota; kingdom Metazoa; phylum Arthropoda; class Branchiopoda; order Notostraca; family Triopsidae; genus Lepidurus; species Lepidurus apus. The sequence goes on from JAGJRO010000082.1 coordinate 59,408, forward strand.
CGCAGCCAAATACATAACTGTTCGCTGGCCGACTCATAATCCGTGCAACGGTCCAACTTCTTCTGCATTTCACGTTCAGCCCCAATGCCACTATCATAAAGCGCCTCCAAGAAGCTTTGCAACTCTTGGAGTTGCAAGCGAATCGTTTCTTTGCCATCCGGCGCTGTAGTTGGGTACAGTTTTTCCGCGAATTCCTGCGCCCCGTTGTAAAGCGAGACGCCTTGCTGATGGGACGTCTTTATCTCTTGCAAAACGCGCAACTTCTCCGTGATGGTTGCCTGGTCACCTGTAGGATCTTCCACCGTTTTGAATCGACCTTGGGCGTTCGTAATCCAGGCCGAACAGGCATTATATTTTTCCAGATACGCTTTATGGTCACTGACCGCCTGTTCGCATTTCTTCAGGATTTCCTATAAGCGAGACTTGTTGTTAGAAACAACCCCGCACGTATACCTTCCCATCCAATTACCTTCGCAGTCACTTGGACGGACTGGAAACGCGAGGTAACTTGTTGGACGTTAACCGAAACCCTGGTATCGCCACTAAGCTGCATCATATCTGACGAATCGTCGCTCATTTTGTCAATTTCCGCTTCGTTCTGCTTTAAGCTGAACATGATTGCCTAGAAAAGTACAGCAATTACAACCAAACTTAAATTTGGCGCCCAAAATAGAAATGGCTTCCGGTTTAATGCCTCAGGGCTAAAGCAAAACGAATCCGCATGTGTCTTTGTGTTTTAAAGGAGATGTCCACGGCAATGTGCGTTTGTTTTTTAATTAGCTTACAATCCAATAGAGCCAACGCATATGGACGACTAAGAGCGGCAGCCATAATAAGCGGGGAAAATGTGCGAGGTAAATGGAAGTGTTAACAGAACAGCGCAAAACAACAACCGAATTTCCTGCTCAACGCAGAGATAAAAAAGCCTCTCTAATCCACCCCAAAGAAGCAACAGAAAACCAGCCAACCAGCGAGCGAAGCGAACGTCGAACGGTGTGATACCCAATTTCTTACTTGCTCCAGATGATCTGCAAGCGCTAAAAACTCCTGCACTGCTCTACTATGCGATTCGATCAATCGAGGAATTTCCTGCGAGGGCACAAGGACATAACAAAAAGATATCAACTACTATAGACCATATCTCTTGGATGACTTTTTCTTTTAATTTCCTCGTCCTTTCGAAAACCGAATTTTTCGTTCGTTCCCAAACTTGGTTGTCCAAAAAATCCGAGAAAACAACGGCAATTTTTCTACATGCACGACGGACTAAAGTCAAATCACAAAAATTTGGAAGGAGAACGACTAGACAGGGACTGGGATTTTTCCAAAAAATATTGAAACAAAAACACAGATTCAGGTGCGAGAGAGGAGCGAATGTGGACGGGATATATGGACGAGTTAGTAAGGTGGTCCTACCTGGTATTTTTCAAGTTGTTCTTGTTTTTGTTCAAGGGTGGCACGCGGAGAGAAGTCTTTAAGGGCAGTTTCGGTTTCATTCAACCAATTAAGCAGGCGGTCAAACGTGCTTTCATATTCAATCCACTGGGATAAACGCTCTTCGATTCCGTGGCGGACATCAGCTAATGTCACGCAATACTTTTCAAACTCGAACCTATGAAAATGGACCAGAAATTTTCTTGTGAGCTTTCCCCGTTCTAGTCTCTATTAAGAGCTTACTTCAAGTTGGCAATTTCACGTTCCAAAGCTTCTTTAGCTCGGGCAGGCACTCGCTCATGGAGCTGATCTAAATGGCCGGTCAATCCCACCATGTTGGCTTCGCCTTCGGACTTGTTGGCCATTAACTCATCTAATTTGGCTCTTCGGGACTTGAGTACATGCTTGTTTCCTCCGTAGTCTGTAATAAAATCGAAATTGTTTATAAACGGCGAAACTGGGACCAAAATAGAATCAAATCTTTACCAGTGTAGACATTCAAGGCGTCCCATTTCTGCTGCTGCCAATCCTGGTGAGTCTTGATGAGGTCATGGTGCTGCTGCAAATGATCCAGAAGCCACTCCAAGTTGCTAATGGTCGATTGCAAGTTCGCGCAGAGGGACTCATAGCGCAGGTTGATGTTGGCGATAGTTTCTTGTGCCTGTTGTCCATCAGGGCCAGAGGTCAAAGATTGCGCGCGCTCTTTCAAAGCTTCTACAACACGTTTGTGAGACGACGCGTCTTGCAAGGATGTCTACAAGTATTCAAGTTTTCCATTAAGCTCTAGGGAATATAGAAGTTACACAGCTCAAAGTTACCTTGTGCTTGAGCATGCGAGACCGGATTTCAGCCAAGGATAGCCAATTCGTATGGTCGCTGCCTACGGATCTTTCCATAGCTTCCAGCCAGCCTAGCATGAGTGCTACACCCTCTCGATAAGATGATTTCAGCTGTAATTGCTGCTCGTGCCACTTCTGTTGTTCCGACAAGCGTTTTTCCAAGTCATCCCACCTATAGATACAAAGCATATAGGATTTATATTAATAGACGTCTACGAAAGCAATATCAAACAAGCCAACGCAACGTACCTCGTGCGCAATGTTTTTAGATCATGACGAATCTTCTCGCGTCCGTTAGCAGTCGTGTCGGGGAAGAGTCTTTCCCCTAAGGAAGTCAAAGAGCCCAGCTTATGGGAAGCTTGCTCACGCTCAGCCATAAGATGAGCAATCCGATTGCCTTGCTCAGTCATGTCTTGATTTCCTTCGGACTTCATGAGACTTTCGAGGACAGCTTCCAAGCCGAAAAGCCAGGCCAAAGTGTTCATGAACTTTTCTTCATAAGCTCGATGGTCGGCCACAATCCCTTGCCATTTGGAAATGGTTTCCTTGCTCTGCACGTGGAGCAGCTGGTACTTGTTACTAGCCTGCGAAATCAACGGTTTGATCCGTTCCACGTTGCTAAGTAATAGTAGGGCGTTGGACTGGTCCACAAACGCTTCCACGGTGCTTTCGTAAGCCGTGACGATTTCGCGACGTTCAATAAACGCCTTCAGCTGGGCTTCTTTCTCATCCAAAATAGTCTGCAAAACTTGTTCTCGTAGATTTGCTTCGTGTTCTCGGAACCAACGATTGAGTTGATCCAAATTGCGCTCAAACAAACTCCACTGCTCCAAAACATTGTTAAGATTCTTCTTGGCTTCATCTAAATACGCAAACAAATTTTTTTTATTCAAATATGTTCTGTCCAACTACTCTGTTAACCGGCTAACCTAGGCTTTCTTTGTGGCTATTCCAGTCTGCTGCGAGATCCGACGCTGTTTTCTTCAGCATTTCGCAACCGCGTTGTGAAGTCGACATGCAAACTCGATCGCAGAGTTGGTGCATTTGCTCTAACAAGGAATCTCCCTTGGGTTTCTGGCCTTTGAGCTCCTAAACGATTTACTTTTGCTTTAGGGAATACTCTTAACGATCGGCAGCTCAGTGTTACCTCAATAATACTCAAGTTGCGGTTCAAATCGTTTTTCTCGCCTGTGAGCTCACCCACCGACGGTAGCTGATCCCTCTGGTTTTGGAGCCAATCCTGGAACTCCTTCGTAAGTTGGTTCAATTGGGTATGGTCCTTAATACAAGTATCTAATTGTTCCGCCAATTTCTAAGAAAAGAGGCAATCATTTTAAGACATTGAAACAAACAATTTCAAAGTAAGAAGTACCTTCGATTTCTCAGTAATGTTGTGAAACAATTGCTTAATGGACATGATGTACGAATTCAATGACTTGTCTTGTGTTTGGTCCACCAATTGTTGAGCTCGATCACAAACAGATTCGACCAACGACTGATGCGTCAAAATTTCTTGATGCACCAGCTTATGATTCTGCAACTGGGCGCGTTTCTCTTGCAAACTGGATTTCAAATCCGCGTGCTGTTGCATCGCTTGCTCGATGTCCCGTAACCAGCGCGTAAGCTGTTCCTGACTGCCGGTAAACTCTGCAAACTGCTGCAGGCAATTTTCCAATTTTTGGACGGCGCCCGTTAGACTCTCATTGAAGTTATCCCATGTGTCTCGTAACGTCCTCAGTTGCTGGCGAATGCCCTCCCTGCCGTCAGGAGCGGTGTGGACGTACAGTTTTTCACCCAAATCTGCTAACGCATCTACTTGGGGGTTGATCGCGTTGCGCGCTTTTCCTAGGCTTTCCAAGTTATTGCGTCGTTCCTGCAGTCAACGCGAGTGACATTAAGTTAACGGGCAGTAGCTACCAGAATCACAAGCTGACATGACTTGATACGCTTAAAATGTTATTCTAATTATGCATTATTCTAAACATGATAATTTTTTTAGATTTTTTTTTATAGCCCTCATGAGTTATGCCATGTTTTGGTCGTGACGTCATAGACCTAAGTTTTGTCATGCAAAGTTTTTTTCGGGATTTATTTGGCAATGTTTTTTGGCATGGAAAGTTTAAGCCCGTGACGTCACAGGCTTACGGCGCTTTTACCAAGGTTTCTGTTCATGCTCATCTTTACAACAGTAAACAAAGCTCTCGGGTACCATGGATACGTTTAAAAGTCAAAAGAGCCACGTGATCCTATTTCGTGCAATTACCGTTTCAAATAGCTTAAATACTACTTGGCCATTAATTAAAGAAATATATGACTCGAAACTTGGTTTTTTCCTTAATTTTGTAAAAATAACATTATTTTTCGATGGCTATTTTCCTTCTGAGTATTGTGATGAATGACTTACCTGTAAAACTTTGTAGTCGCCTACAACTTCGTTACTGGAAACCAAATCCTGTTCGAGTTTCGCCATCTTTTCCATGAATTCTGCATAGCCAGCATTGAACTCCTGATGCTCTTTAACATACTGGCGATAGCGACCAATCATTTCTTTAGCCGACGTCTTCAACGCATGGTATCGAGCCACAAGCTGTGGGATTTGGACCTGCAAAGGCGACTCGCCTTCCCAGTTTTGACTCTGGTCCAAAGCTGCCGTAAATGCAGAAGCTTTATCCGCAATTTCGATCTCGGATGCCACCAATTTCTCAAGGTGCGCTTCCTTTGCCGCCAAAGTGCCTTTCAGTGCTTGGTCCTGCACGCGCGATTCACGCTGCCTCAACCAGTTGGTTAAATCTTGCGCAGTTTCTTCAAACGCGGTCCAGCGAGAGCACAAAGTCTGCAATTTCTGCTTGGTAGCTTCGCAAGTCTTCAAGAATTGCTGCCATTCTTCCCTCTGCCGTTGCAATTCTTCTTCGGGAGCTGCTCGACCATTGCTGTCGGTCGATTTGAGCATCACCTCTAAGCAATTCTGGCTTTCGGTCATCAATTTCTGTCCCTCATCCGTCAGCTGCAGCGCAGTTTCTATGGTAGCTAGCTTGGGCTGGGCCGTTTCTTTGTCTATCACGTCCTCGCCTATGAGGATTACGTCCGACTGCAAAGAGGTTAGCCAGTCCCGGAATTTCTCCAAGGCATGCGAGTACGTCTCATGCTCAGAAACATGCGTTTCGGCTCGCGCAACGCGAAGTTGACTGTCGTTCAACAAGTCCTGGTAGCTGGCCACGATGCCGTCAACCCGGGTACCAGCGTCGGGATCAGAAATGTCCGTTAATCTCTCTCGTAGACGGTTGACCAGACTTTGATGGGACACGACGTCTTGGTGGATGACGCGGTAAGTTTGCAACGCCACTTTCTTGTCTGGCAAACTGGATTTAAGCTCTTGGGCAGGTTCGAATTTGGCGCGGGTTTCCTCGATCCAGCTGCGGATTTGTCGACAGCTATCGTCAAATGAAGACAATTGCAACAAAATGCCATCGACTTTCTTGTACAACGCATTCACTTGTTCCAAGTGCGTTTCCCAGTCATCTCGCAGCTGCTTTAGCTCTTTGCGCACCATGTTCTTCTCATCGGGCATTAAGCCGGTAATGAGAGCATCTCCTGCGTCAACAGCTTCGTTCAGTAAGGTTTGACCTTCATCTTTTTGCTCAATGAAAGTCTTCAATGCTTGCAGTTTAGACTGGTAGGCCAGATTAGGTTTAGAACCTGGAGCTGCCACATCTTTCGCATGAACTTGCAACTGGGTTCCAGATTCGCGCAACCAAGTGCGCATGTGTTCGACAGCATTTGCGTAAGCATCTTGGTTAGCCTGCAATTTCTTCAACTGTTCTAGCTGCACTGCAGTCCATTTCTGTGCAGAAGTATAACGCATATTCAAATGATTTACATAGTTGGCGACGTAGGATTCGGGAATCAAGGAAACGATCTGCTCTGTGACTTGAACGATTTCTTGATATTCCTCGGCGTGTTTTGCAATTTCGTCACCAAAGCCCTGCAATTCTTCTACTTTCTGCTTCATGTCAGCCAATCCTAACGGTTTAGCAGACTCGGAGCGAATGCGCCCTTCCACTTCGCGCAACCAGGAAGAAAAGTTTTCAGTAATCAGCTCGTGTTTGCGTAGAACGTCAATAACGTTTTCGATGGAAGACTTATTATCGTTGCAGTCTTCCATCAAAGTTTGCAATTCCTGGCGCGCAGTTTCAATTTGAGTGCGCAAGCCAGGTCCGGCTTCGGGATTTACGCGTTCTAGGGCTTTACCAGTGTTTTCCATGTCCCGGAGTTTCTCTTGTCCATCGCTTAACATGCTTTCCAAGTCTTGGAGGCCAGAAAGTTTGGTCTCCGCGCTGAAACGGTCAGCGCCCGCTTCCATTTCGCAGAAACGCAGTCGTTCACGCGAAGTTACTATAAAGCGCTGCCAGTTGGCACACTTTTCAGCGTAACGTTTTTCCAAGAGCGAAAATAGCCTCACACCCGTTGACTTCGACTCGGACTGCAAGTTTTCCCAACGTTTCTGCAAATTACGGCTCTCTTTGGACAACGACGGAGCTTCGCTCGACGGGAACGCATTTTGTAGCTGATCCACCTGTAGGTTAATTTCAGCCAGCTGTGGTGACAATGTAGACAAATCCGCCTTGATCTTGTCGCTGTACTGATACCGTTCGACCAACGAATCGTCAGAACCGGTAAAATCTTCGCATTTGGTTAAATTCTCGCGAATCTTGCTCAGAGTTTCTGCTGACGCACGTATTGCTTCGCGGATCAGCTGTTCTTCTTGGCCCAGTTGGTCCAAGGATTGCTCCACTTGCTGTGACAGTTGACGAATTTGGGTTAATTCGTTGTTAATAAGGTCGCTTGTGTCTTGCAAGGTGGCAATGCTACGGCCGTTGTTTAAAGCGCTTAAATGCGCAACTTTGGCGGCCACGTTCCCTTGCATGCTTTCATAATTGGGCAATTCATGTTTGTATTTGTCAACTTTCGCTTTGATAACATCCGGTTCTAGGTTCTGTGCGGTTGCTTCAGCAATACTTTCCTTCATATCGCTGGCCCAGTTGAGTAGGGCATCCTTGAGCTGCGCAAACTGCTTCCAAACAACCACCTGCGTATCCAAACCTTGCGCCGTGGCAGCAAAAGCATCCACCAAATGTTGCCACGTTTGCTGCACGTCCTTTGTTTGTTCTTCAATCCCAGAAACGTCAAACCCTTCCACAGTATTGAGTTGCCGGACCAAATACTTACTCTGGCCCACCAAATTCTCTACCGCTGGCCGCGCTTTGCGTAAGGCGTCCAGACTTTTACGGCATTTCTCCCCTAACTGGATCGCTTCGTTCAGCTCGTTGGGTGCAGTGGCTTTAACCGTCTCTAGCTGCTCGTCAGCATCGCTCGTCAAAGCGTATAATGGCTGCAGCGCTTCTTCGCGTTCTTTCCAAGCGCGGATCAAGTCGCCAAACTTGGCCTGAAGGGTTATCAATTGACGCTGTAAACTTTCCCAGTCTGTATCTGCCACAGCTAAAGTATTCTGGACCGAGCCAATGCAGTTATTGTTGGCTTGAATCAACTGTTTGCCCAATGCTTGCAGTTTGGTACGTTGAGCTTGCTGCGCTGCACCGTCTTCCAGAAACGCGTTTACAGAACGCGCCAACTGCTCTAAAGCGTTCAAATCGTACCCTTCCGCGCGCAACGCTTCCGTGTGTCCACGTGCAGAGTCAAGCCAGGAAGTGACTTCGTCCCTGACTTGGTTAAACTCGCTCCATTTGTCATCCAAGGCTCTAATCTCGTTTGTGCGCTCGCTAACCAGAGCGCGCACTTTAGCTAACAGATCTTCTAAGCTACGAATAACAAAATCTACCGTGCAGGGACCTTCACACCCTCTAGCTTTTACGGTAGTGTTGCTTTCGATAGTTAGTTGGGCTAAATCGCCGTTCGCCATCAGATGCGATTCGCATTGCAGCTGGACGTCTTCCACTTCGTTCATTATGTGCGCTAATTCCTGGGGGTTAAGCTTCTGTGTTTGCAATTGATGAATAGCATGATGTAGTTGTTCTGTAGTAGTTTGGTGCCACGTGGATAAATCCTGCCAACGCTCCAAACAGATTTTCTTGGCCTGTGTAATCTTCTGTAAGGTGTCCGCTTTCTGCGTTAACGCGATCTCCCTTTCGAGCAAGTTGTTCAGCTCTTCGGGCAAACTGGCCTTTTTGAGCTCGTTAATTTCAGCTTCAACTGTTGCCCGGGACGCATTCTGCGACTCGAGCGACTGTAAGACTTGATGAACGCTTTCCAAGGCTGCTTCCACCCGCTCGAACATGACTTCGTTGAGTTGATCCATGATTTGGGAGTTGCGGTCCAAGGTTCGATGCACGGTAGCTTCGCGAGCCTGCAGGTCTTGGCGTTGGACTATGGCATCCGAAACTACGTTGATCTGCGCTCTCACGTTTTCCGCAAGCTTGGAAATCCGGGATTTCATATCGGTAACTTGACTGCGCAATTGTGCTGCGCCGTCAGGAGACAATTGCATGACTACTAAATCGCATTCTTGGGTAATGATTACCAACTCAGACTGTTTGCCGGAGGCAGCTTTAGTAATACCCTGTAAGTCATAACAAGAAATTAGCCAACTTGTCATTTTTCAACTATTCTAAAAATATTTAATAACAATAACAATAATAATAATAATAAATAATTATATAATAATTATAATAATAATCGTTTTTTTACAACAAAAATATTTTCTTGAACAATTTCTTCGCAAAAACAAATATCTTGAAGAACAGACTTGAGTAAAAGACAGTTTATAAGTTTCTTACCTTGAGGTCTGACAGCTGCTTTTCCAAGGCGCCCAAGGTAGAAGCTATTTGATTCAGTTTGTCCAACTCGATTTCAACGGCATCCAGCCAGTGAACAATCGAATCCATTTTGACGAATACATTCTCCCACGTGGTTTGCAAAAACTGCAGCCTTTGAACTTGGGACGCAACGGAGTCGTGGATTCCAGCCCATCGCGCATGCAAAGCCTCGACTTCATCAGTTGCTTGACCGGGATTCCGCATTTCTTGACACTGACCGGACATGGTTTGCAGACGCAAAAGCTGCTTCTGGCATTCCATTTCAAACGCCTAGTAACAGAAGATCGTACAAAAAAAAGTAGTAAAAATACGATGTTCGCAAGAAGAACACAAGATAAGCCCTACCTGTGCCATTTGGAAGAGGTTCTGCGCATCTTGCAATGAAGAAGGCTTAGGTAACCCAGCAATAAGTTTCCCTTCCGCTTGGTCAATCCAGGGTTTCACTGAGTCTGCTTCGTTATTGTACACTTTCCAGTGTTGGAAATCTTGTTGGACGGCGGTACTTTGCTCCTCAACTGTTTCCTGCATACTCGCAATAGCTGAACGCAAGGCCCCAACGTCTAGGCCCAATACAGTCGCTGTCGACTTTGTCACCGGAGAAGCATCCAAGGTATCTTGGCTAGTCGGAGGCGTGTCTTCGTTCATCATTTGGAAAGCTTCCTTTTCCAACCGTTCCAAAATGGTAATTTTTTGCAAGATTTGGGATTGGAGCTCTTTCGTGCGTAAAACGCGTTCTTCAGGAGTCAACGCCATTGTCAGAAGCTGCTGAAGGAGTTTCTGAGCTTGTTGCAGCCAAGAACGCACACTTTCCACTTCAGATAGCAAAGTCTTCAGTCGGTCGCTAAAAAGCTCCAAGCATCCAATCTTTTCCAAGTGTAGATTCTGGATGGCTTCAATACGCCGTTCAATGTAACGCACCTAACACATACAAGAATTCGTATGACTTCCTAATAATCTGTATAAATAAGAAAAAAAAACCTACTTCTTCGATCAAGTCTTTGCTGTGATCTGGCCCAGTAATTTGAGTCAGACCTTCCAAGAGCTCTCGCAGTCTCTTCAGCATGTCTTGTGTCGCTTCTCGTAGTTTAATACTGGCTTCGTGCCTGGCCCGTAACTCCGCAGCCACTTCCAAAGGATCCACACGCGAATACACTTTCTGTAACTCGGCTTCTGCTTGCTCTAACAAGGCCATAATTTCGTCTTTCTGGTCTTGGTAATCCGTCCACAATTTCTGAGAATCTAATTTGATAAGATGCGTACGTGAAATTTCGGTATAACTGTATCAAAGCCATCTTACTCTTTAAATGCTTCAATTTATCAGTAGCTGCCTTGTGGGCCATATTCCAAGCATTTTCAAGCGACTGGACTTCTTCGGTCATGAATTCGGGTGCGGCTTGGTGGCGTTGAAGGTCTTTGCCTCGCTGCAGTAACGCCAGAATGCCGGTACGCTGGTCTTCGAGTTGTTGCAGCACTGCTTGCTGTTGCTCAATCAACGCTTTGAGGGTGTTGAGACTATCAGGGTGAGATTCTTGGGTGCAAGTGGTGTACACGTCTTTTAAGACGCTGCAGACTTGGACAGTTTCTTTCCGACAAGTGTAACATTTGGTTAAGACATCAGCGCGTACCATCGTCATTTCAATGGAAGGCACCAAGGTCTTGTAGCGCGCGATTAACGCTTCTAGACGAGACTGCTCTCGGGCAATTTCGCTCTCTGGACGGTGCGTGATCAAGGCATCCAACGTTTGGACAAGCCACTTCATATCTTCGCGTCGGGAGTCCACATCTTTGCAGATATCCTGTTTGTACGATACAATACACACCAATATTAATACTCGGAAGATAGTTAAATAACTGAACGGTAGAAATACCAATAGTTCCAAGGCTGCGTCCTTTAAAAGCACTCATTTAATTATAACAACGACAGTTTAGGTTAAGTTAAGAAAAAGGATAGTTAAGAAAGGAGGTTAAGGAAAGTTAAGAAGGAAAGGAAAGGGAAAGTTAAGAAGGTTAAAGGATAGTTAAGAAAAAGAGTTTACCTGGAAATCGGCTTTGATTTTATCGAAATTCTCGGCTGATTTGCTATCGCCTGTAATCTTGGCTATGCTCGCGTCAACGGATTCCATCCAAGCGATCATTTCCGCAAATCTGGAAATTACACGGTACAATTGGGTATTCAAGGAATTTAAAAAAAGGAACACAATAATATAACCACAATTTTAAAAATTAAAACAAGAAGTACAAGACTTACTTATACTCGTATTCCTGCCATTGCTGAGGAATAGCCAGTAATTGCGATTGGAAGGACTGAGCGCGTTTCATCAAGGCTTCCCACTGCGCGCCAATCAATCCCAAGGCTTGGGTTAAACTGGTATCGGTGGGTATTTGCTGGTTATAGTGTTCCGTAAGGCCAGCCAATTCCCGCAAACTGTTTTCTGCTGTACGAACCAGAGTGCCATCGTGGAAACACTCCTAGAGCAATTATTCAGACATGTTAGTTGTTTTCCGATTCTAATAGCAAATTCTCTGAGGATTTTGTACTCGATATTTTTCCAGGAGCGCTTCGCAATTGCTCTGCTTGCCAAACAACAAGAGTTGGTTGTTTAGCTCCTTCTCGAGCTCCTTGTAGCAATCTATCCAGTTCTCTTCTTGTAGTCGGAAATCTAATTTGGTTAAATGAGCTGGTGCAATTTGCTTGATTGCCTCCCATCGCCCATGGACTCGGTCAAAGGATTCTTGAATAATAGTCCTACGTTCTTCGGGTAGCCAGTTTTGCAAGTCCTGGGCCGATTTATGCAAATTCTCTAATAAAGACTCGTCCATTTCCAGGAAAAACGCCTACGCAAGAAAGCGAGATAAATATTTTTCAGAATTTTTTTTCCTTTCAAGGTCATCTTTTGCTCTTACTTTTTGTAATTCGGCAGTCTGCCGGTTGTCAATAACTTTGTCGGCTAAAAGAGCTTCAGCTCGGTGTAGCCACGCCGTCATGGTTCGTAAACTGTCTTGGTAAAACTGCCAAAACTGAACTCCGTTGTTGAGTTTCTGCTCCCAATCTTGCACTCGTTGGCATAGATCATTGAAGTTGTCCGACACAGCTGCCAAGCGAGCCAATACCGGTCGGGTGTCTAAAGCCGCTTCGGTAGGTACGGTACGCACGATACTTTGCAAGATATTGCTTTTGCTTTCTATCGTAGAGTGGTAGTACACCAAACGCGAGAAAAAGCCTTGGTGGCGCTCTAATTGAGCTTGGGTATCTTCCAAGCCACCCCGACAGCTATGTCCCGCTAAAACCTGCTCAGCATCTTGCATCCAGCGCTCGGTCTCCAACAAGCCGTTGTCCAACGCTTCTTGTTGGACTGCCAGCTGATTCCAGAGTTGTATTCTGGCGGGAACCTGGGCTCCAATGCGAATCAAGTTGTCTTTCTGCTGCTTCAGGATTTGGTTCATACGATCAACTTCCTCGGGCGAAACACACTGTACCAAGGCTTGGAAGTGTCGACTCATATTCTTCAATAGCTGCTCCATTGTATCCAAGTTGCCATACAGGTTCTTTTAGCAAAAAAAAAAAAAAAAAAAAAAAAGCGAGACCGACAATATAATAACGAAAAAGCGAGAATATCGGAATGAAAAATTACTTGTAATTGTTCAGTATAAATTTTCATAGCTTCCAAATCACACTTCTGGGGCGTGGACAACAGTGTATCCGCTTGTCCCACAAACTGTTGTAAACTTTCCAAGATCTTCTTATACTCTTTCCTGTGACGCAGCATGTCACCGCCTTCCAAGTATTGCTTAACTCGCTGAAATAGAGAAATAAATTCAAATAAGTCTTCTATCCGAAGGAAAATCAGTAACTTACATCGAAAAGCTTTTCCCACAACTCAGTAAAGTGCATAAACTTCTGTCGAACTTCATCTGCGACCGAAGGTTCGCAAGTAGCTACCAGAAAAGTCGAGCTGTCGCTAAGTAACTGATACTTTTCCTTCCAAGCGCCCAGGTCCTGGAAGTACTCTATGCGATCATCTTCCGGCAAATCCACTTTGGTATAGGCTTCATTTAGCCATTGTTCAAAACGGGGCCAATTGGTATTCCATTTGCGCCAAAAGCCGACCACTTCCTCCAGCATCCCTTGAACACATCTCAGTTCCGTGGAAACACGTTTCCAGCGTTCGCCAATCCCGTAGATGAATTGGTTCACATCGGTAATCTCTTTAGCATCTAAGAGGAAGGATACAAAAGCTCAAGTGTTAAGAAATTTCATAAAGGACTTAGTTTCCATCTCACCTAATTTGATAGTGCGCTTATACTCGTCAGCTACTGTCTGCATTTCCTTGTAAGCTTTGTCAAATTCTTGGAAAACTTTATTCCTGGAAACAAAAGCTTTGTACTGCTCGAGCATCTGAAGGATTTTGTCCTCGGATCCATATTTGACGGACCAAGCTTTGAGCTTGGTTTCGGTGAGTGCAAGGAAGGCCACAATGCAACATTTATGTTCCAAGAACTTGAGGCGGGCAGCCCTCTGGAGTGCTAAATCCGGAATTGCCCTAAGGCGGTCGCCCAAATCTGCCAGATGCTGCTGAGGCAGGTTCCGAGCCTCGGGCGACTGGACAGCGGATTCGAACGTTTGTTGAATAGCCGGTAGGTCACTGAAGAAGGCCTTGTGTTGCTCAATGCTAATTTGGAGTCTATTGGCTCCCTCGTCGTCAAAAATGGGAGGGACGTCATCGCCTTGGAGAAGATTTTCCGCGCTATGAATCCATTCAGCTACGCGACCTAAATCGCCCGGTAAATGTACGTCTTGGGTATAGATGAGATGCCGGATTTCGCGTTCCAAGGTTTGCCAGGCTGTCTCAATTTCTTGCCAATTTTGATCGCTCATGCTAGCCCCCATGGGCGATTGCACGTGTTGGCGTATTCGTTCGAAAACCACCAATTTGCTGCCGAATTCCGTTTGCAGCTTTTTCACTTCCTGTCAGGGAATAAAAAGGTCATTCAGCACCAGCACGGAACAGCCCTTTCGCTGTAAACAGACTAAACAAGCAGAAAATAGCCTAACAATAAAAAGAGACTTACCGTGTATTCCGTTGTGCGCTTTTGACTTAATTGCATAACGTGACTCTGCTTGGCGTTTAACCACGCAATCAAACCGTTCAGTTCGTCCTCAAAGCTTCCTGTCTGAGTGGCCTGGGGTGGCTGAAAGAAAAGAATACGTATAAATCTTGTTCGTCTCGCAGGACAGCGACAAGCGTCGCAGATTCCTAAGTACATGACACATTTCACAGGAGATATCATAAACCGTACACTTACTCGACTCCGGGCGGTCCCTGGCTCAGGGTACTGATGCAAAAACTGCGCGACGTACGTCATAATGGACTTTTCGTCCGGTTTTGCGACATCAACATCTTCAGGATCCAGTAATCGTGTCACTCCCAACTGGTTTTCAGCTGCTGTGAACGCGGCTTCCAAGCGTTCTCGGTTGGATGCTTGACTTAAAGCTTCCACATTTAACGTGTTGGGTTGAATGCAGTTGACTATGGCAATAAAGGCCATGCCATCACGCCAACTTGACCCAAAGTCACGGACTTCTACTCCCGTTTTCCTGAAAACAACGAAAAAAAATGTAATAGAAATCAAGATGAGCCCAAAAGTCATCTATAAAAATATAAACAAAAGGTTACTTGGTAATCGAATTTTGGGCCCACGATAACAATGCTTTACGGGCTCCAGTAACGGGTACGGCGCCACGATCTCGTGCTTGAGCGCGCTCGCCTGTTTCTTGGCTGCCAGGAGCTGCATGGCTTGAAACTGGGGATGATCGCAGTCCTAGACTATCTAAACTACTTGTACTGCCGCCCAAACGATGTCCCAACTGCTCCAAAACACGCGTATTTTCTTCAATCTGTCGGGGAAGTGAACATGTTTTTATCTCCCGCGCGAACAAAATAACAATGTGTGAAAGCAAGACATCAAAAAGCTGTGCATAATGGATTTTCATCGGCTACGTACAAGGCTTATGGGGCTTACGGTCCGTGAACGCAGCTTGCGAATACAAAAGCAAACAAAGCGAAACAGTTACCTTACGTTTGGCATTGTCTTAAATGCTATTTACATAATATCAAGGATTTTCTTCTTATATACAGTTCAATGCCAAATATGTGCAAGAGACTTACTTGGAAGTAGAGAATAATTGTCCAGATTAACCCCAGAACCACAGGAGGTCTGCCATCGACTAAATCTGACGAATTAATGTTCACTAGTTTGATCTGAAATTAAATAAAGAATATATTAAATATTTTTTGTTTTAAAAACCCCAGGTTGTTACGCTTACTCGTTTACTTTGCAGGAACTGTAAAGCTGTGTTTGCATTGCTCAAGAAGTGTGGTCGCCTGAGCACTTTGCCCTTTTCGGTGGGCTGTAGGGAATAAAGAGAGAGGAAAAAGCGGATTTTAGCTGACAAAAAGTCGAATTTCTCTTTCGCTCACCAGTTTTTCTCCAGAGAGAACTTCGAGCAAGGCCAAGAGCCTGGTGCCGTCTTTGAGGTCCTCGATCAAGTCGTCTACCCGAAGCGGTGGAACTCGCTACAAGATAAACAAAAACACAGTCATTAGCCGGGTCATACGTTGTGGATAATTATTTCCAGAATAGGTATTTTACCTTCGCGAGGTACGAGTTGATCCAGTTCACGAATGTCTTCTTCTGCACGCGCTCTTGCTCATCTAAAATTAAGAATCACGTAGAACGCATAGTGGAAATCAATAAACGTGAAAGGAAAAGCAGAAAGGAATCAACGTTAAGAGCTATGCAGACGATTAACAGCTGGAAAAACGTGTCTCTTGTTTTTGTTTTCATATACACCGCAAGGTTCGGCTTAGGACCTTTTGAGATCAAATTTAGCATGTCATAATCTATAATATCCACGACTCGCGGTCACGCACGGACTTGGAATCTCTTTTAGATGCTTCAATACTAAGAATTTTCCTTCTACCGCAAAGTAAAAAGCCAAGCAAATGACAGCGTGTCTTCGTTTCATCGTGCCTTTGAATGGAAGGCACAGTATTTTCTGCCCACCCACAAATCGTGTTATTAGAAAAAAAACATGAAATCAGTACGCCAAGACTTTTTTCTCTCAATAAAGCCCACGTCAGCTGTTCTAATCCCGTGTTACAATTACAATATTGTCCCATGTCAAACCCAATACTGTCCAAAAAACACTACGCCAATATTTGAAGGGACTTGATTAGTGACTGCCCGTCTCTGCCATCCATTTGGCATTATTTGAATAGGTAAGCTCTCTGGCCTCCCAAGTTTGACTGCATTGCGTGCAGATTATACAGCAGAGCTTGGCATGAGACCCACATACACACATCGAGTCTAGCTCTTCGAGATTAGGTGCCGGTTTTCGTTCCTTTTTGTATTGTTTTTTTAAAGTTGTCGTTTCCCCACTACTATTCATTTTCTCTCGCTATTCCCCTATACTGCTCGTGTACCTTCCTCCTCCTCTCTTTCATTGCAAATTACCTGTCGGACGTGGCGTAAGTGTCTGTGCATTTGAAAATAAAAGCTCCTCGCTTCACGAATGCGAAAAATTAAAATTCCAAAATTGCACCAAAACAAAATTCCTTTTCCCTCCTGACATTAATTAGCTCATTGATTATCTCTCGGCAACAGAGAAGCTTAATGTGATGAGGTATGCCAACCCAGTTAGAACTCCGGGTGGTGTATGACCGTATGTACGTGGTATATACAGAGAGAAATCAATAGGAAAAGCAGCAAGCGATTTATATATAGAACGCACGTCATCCTCCCAGGGATGAACATGAAAAAGAGAGCCTGAGGTGAAATTCCCATCCGTCCCAACCCCGTACAAAATTACCTTTAATTTCCATAATATGCGTGTCATATTGGCCGGTAACATTTTTAAAGGTATCGAGCCTAACCACGCCATGGCCTAACGTCGCGCTACGATATTCCTGGTACCATTCTCCTTGCAAAGCCGAACTTTTTCTCGACCGATCGCCTCGTTCAGATGAAGAAGCCGAACAGGTTGAAGACGTTACCGAGGGGGTGGTGGACACAGAGTATGGTAATCTGTAACTACTACTATTCCCGTCCTCGGAGGAACTAGTTTTTCGTTCGCTGCTGGAAGAGCACAGCCTCCGGTAACCTTGATGGGATTCTTTGAATTGCACCGGCGAATCCTCGTTCGGGACCACATACACCGAGAAACTTGTCGATTGTTCTGGAATGGGTGAGCCTGCCGACAAGAAAGCTGACGGCGAAGTTGGGGAAGTCATCATCACCGTGTCTACGGAATGATGCGAAGGAGTTGTAGGGGTGGAATGTTTACGTCTCCAAGGCGCAACATCAACACTAGCAGAGCTGCTGGTTACGGTTACTTCCGATTGTCGGCGAAACCCTTGCTCGTGCTGTTGTTGTCGCCATTCTTGGTACTTGGATAAAGCCGCGGTTGGAGTCGTGGGAGATTTGACTTGGATTAGCGTCAGGTTGTCTGTTGAGGAATCAGCGACAGCTGCTTCGCTGGAGGTCGAACGGAACCGTCCAGCGGCTATTCGCCAAGGAGCCTCGCCGGTACCGATAGTACTGGTCGACTCGGTGACAGTAGTCACCTCACGATGAATCTTGGCTTCCTTGGGCAATTCTCCGTCTCGGTGAATCGTGCTAGTGCTACTTGTTGCATACTTTCGTTTGACCGGGGTAGTTGGGCTCGTTACCCATTGTTGTTCGCTGCGTTCTGACCACGTGGAGACTGTCACTTGACCGGTTTGCGGCGAAAAGTCGCCCTGGGTCCCTGAAGGGGACCTGACCCGCTCCCAAGGACCTCGATATACTTGCGTTTGCGTGATACCGTCTCCCTTTTCATCGCCGGTCACTTCGCGGCGCTTTGTGACTTCGATCCGTTGTTCTATCGCGTCGGTGCTCTCCCACGTTGTTTCTTCTGCCCGCTCCACTGAAGGTGAGCGGTTGCGTGCCGTCCATACGGTCTCAAAAAATTCGACCCTGTTTTGCAAGCTCACCCTCGTGCGCGATCTGGAACGCGATCGCGATCGACGATCAGAGGACTCGGCAGTCGGCGGTTTTCCAGGACTGCTACTTTCCATTTCTCTTTTTTTATTTCAACACTTGAGAATAATAGACAGTGCTATAAAGATGCATGTATGTTATCGGTTGGAATGTTCCCACTCGACTGACGTGAATTCATGAAAACAAGGTGCGCTCTTTCCTCGCATTTAAGGACGGCCCTTTTGCGTGGGTTCTTTTTCTCCGCTTTGTTATAGACTTCCTTTCATTTCCTTTTCCTTCATTTATACACTTACGCTCATACCCTTTTCAGTTAGGCGTTCTGTACCTGTCCCTGCCTTCAGCGAAATGCAACGCACAGGTAACACTGCTCTTTACCACCGCTACGGGATGATACAAGCGATATATGAGAATAATAAGCATGGGGGCGAGGATGTTGTCGCTATGACTGGACGGAACGGAAACAGTCACGGTGCGCTGAAGGGACTTGGGGGTTATTATTGTCTGCACATTGCACTCCAAGTTGCGCCTACACGGTGGCAATTAATGTTTGCTCAAGGTTGACAAAAAATGTAAAGGCATTGACTGCCGATCTTGACGCCTCGAAAAAACTGAGCAATGCTTCGAAAAGCGCTAACGCATGAGCCCAGAACGCATGAGCCGCGTTCTGACAGATTAAGAGTTCAAACAGTCAGGTTCACAAGTAGTGGCCAGCACGAAACATGAGCGCGATTTTATGGGAGGACCACCTTATCTTATCGGGGTTCGAAGGGGATTTAAGTTTTTCCATAGAAAATACGGTTTAACTTCCAAGCCAATGAAGAGCAGAGCAACAACGTTACATACCACGGTCCCTATACATCGACTTCTGCTTGCTGGCTTGTTACTATGGATTTTGCGCATTTACGTTTATAGCAAAAAGTTCCAGCTCTGCTGCTGCTGTATACATGGCAGTCAGGCATGCGCCGAGGTAAAGGGCATTCTGCTGTGTTTTGCCGTTGCTCGCTTCTTTATCGATAGTGGACATTCCTCTTTTATTCTACGGCCTCCTTTAGGTAGTTTTCTCTCTTTCACCTTCACGATAACAAATAGTTTTCGCTTCATATCCATGACTCGATACAGCATACAGTATACAGCTATAGAGAATTTTACCCGAACGCCCTTCTTCAAGGTGGGCAGCAAACTCAAACGAAACCGCAATAAATTGGCAACAGTCAAGGTCTTCATTCCGGTTTAGCTAGCAGGCTTGCCGCTGGTTAATACCAGCTCATAATACAATACTATTTTTTTGCGATCAGGAAACCCGATCATAAAATTGCGAAACGTAGGAACTGAAAAATAAAGGAACACTCCACCGGAATGTGTTTTCAGAGTGAGCAGGCAACAAAACAATCCATCATTACTAAAGGTTGGCAGCATGACATAAAAATACAAAAATTCTCGATTGATGCAGCTTTTTGTCTTCTGTGTATATGTACCCTCCTGTGTTAATTAAGCCGAGAACAGGCTTTCCCTCACATTGCCTATCAGTTTTATCTCTCCCACGGTATTCCTCCTTCTCACCTTTCTTCTTACCAGAAGGTTCGTCAGCTGCGAGGACTCTTTTGGACCAAATTCTTGATGTGTCATTCATGCAAAGTATGGCACAACAGAAGACGAAAACAGAACCACAGACGACGAAAACAGTGAAATAAAGAAAGTAAAACCTTCAAAAAGCGATGGTCAATACGTTTATGCAAATTGCTTTCCTTGGCATACCGTTTGCTTTTTAAAGAAATGCTAAAACCTGTGTGGTACCGTATCTCATCCTCGTTACCCCACTGCAGGAAAATGGTCAGAATATCCTCACCAAAAGTCGTGAAAATAAAAGCTTGTTTCCTTTTCAAGGTACAGGATCTCGTAATTTACATGCAAGGAACGCAACCTGCATTTATCCTCCAAAAAAGCTTGACATCTTTTTAGAAAGTAGTGTTTACTTTTTTAGCACTAGGATGTGAGTTGCGAATGTGAAATTCATAACTAACCCTCATAGGAAGGACTTGACTAGATCAAAAAGCGACAGCTTAATGCAGCGGCAAAAGCGAGTCCTTGTTCTTTTAATTGCCGCAGGTTGTCACTAGTCCGCTGTCATCTGGGGATACGCGTCCAACAAAGGCTTCAATCGGCATTTTAAAAAAACGAGCCTTTCTTCCAGTCTCCGAAGAGCGAGCAAGGTCAAACTTTAACTACCCACTGTATTCTGTTGCCAACCGACGATATGGATAATACTTGAACATTGAGGCGATCTGTCATAACAACGCATCTCGTAAAAGTCTGCGTTGCTTTTATTACAACTTTTCCTGCTTGAAAATACTCCATACGTATACTTTCCCGCTGTTATCCTCATAATAGCTTTAGTAAATGCCTCTGGAATATGCAAATGGACTTTAGTTTGTTATGCCGAAGTGAAGGCGATGCGAAGTGATGAACGAAAGAGAGAGCGAGGAGCAAATCCGTGCACTATTCCGTTAAAGGTAAAATGCTAATGAGGTTGAACAACATCTTCGTTGCCTTCTCAGTCGCCCACGATTCTTCGACACTCCCAAGCATCGGCCTTCACCACAACAGCTAGCTTAATATTTCACCGAATGGAAATGAAGTCGACCTCCTACCCATTCGGCTCTTGTACCGTAATTAGTACAACGAACGTTTGACAGTGTCGCATCCATCTGTGAAGAGCAATGTGACGTTGCGCTGCTCCACCTCATGGAGGTCCGTTTATTTTAATTAGTTACCGAAAGTATAAAAGAAGTAGAGCGAGTTGAAAAGCGTAGGCTTGTCTACATGCGTGACCAGAATAGAGCTTAGTTTTTCCTGTTTAGCCGAGAAATAGTACAGGAGGGAAGCCAGTTTCTTATGTTGTTTAGCCATGCTAAACGTACTCGGCATGCTATCCACCTACTCAAGTTCCCAGTGCTAAATAAGAGCTCCCCCTCCCCAACCTACGCTTGAAATAAGGCCTTTGCATACTTCAACCATGTAAAACTAATTGCTAGTTGTTGGCATCCTGTGAGTCTAACCATTATGAAATAGAAAAATAAAAAAGTACTTACACTGCAACTGCTGGATTGTAGCCTGAAATTCCGCCAAACGCTCGTCAACGTAATCCTGGGATTGCGAAGCAATAATGTCTGCTGT
Source organism: Lepidurus apus apus (assembly GCA_022832285.1). NCBI lineage: Eukaryota > Metazoa > Arthropoda > Branchiopoda > Notostraca > Triopsidae > Lepidurus > Lepidurus apus. Next base: position 80,724 of record JAGJRO010000082.1, read on the forward strand.
TGACAGCTCGCCGCCTTCGGGAACAAATCCCCATTCAAACGAACCCGCCGAAATTGCACTCGGAGTGGGCGACATCGGTGAAGGTCCCGGTAAAGGACTCTGCGATGTACTTGGTCCCATCTAACGTCCAAAACGCAAACAATACATGTAAACATTTCTTCTTCTCTTACAATTAAGGCGAGTAATTTAATTTATACCCATGAGGCAGGTCGCATTCCAGATGGGGAATTTTGAAGAGGCTGAAAGGCTCCACCTCCCATTCCTAGGCCTCCATAAGTGAACGGTACTGGAGAGGTGGTACCGAGCCCTGCTAAAGAACTCGTGCTACCTCCTGAAGCGTATGCATTTGCGCTAGTCAGCCCGATTAACGCCCTAGGCCTAGGAGAAGGACACGGCGAACTTTGCGGGGATGAGGCACGCCCACCAAATCGTCGTAAAGGATTGAAAGACGGGGGAGGCGTCTCTGCACTCGCTCTAGGGGCCATCGGTATCGGCGATTGGTACCCGGGATTACTCCCGGGCACATACTTCCGCGAGCCAGGACCGGGACTTTGCGACATCGTAGCGGTTTATCGAGGTTCTATTTTCGTAGTCGTTCGATGGTCGTTTAGGAAACTCGACTTTCTTTTTAAAACCTTGCTGGACACATTCCGATTTATTCCATGCCAACTGTTCTTCCCTATAATAAAAAAAATGAGTAAAAAGGGAAAAAATAACAAGGTAAATTAGTTCTCAATAACTTGTTTATTTGGAAGAGGTATTAGTGAACAAAATTTCTCATTTGGCCGTGTGGGCAAAGTATCTTACGTCATGAAATCTATGTCAAGGAAGCAAGATGGGAAAAATAAGGTATGACTTCATCCGTTAGACATATGACGTCTAGCTGGTGTAACATGACACGTTTCGGCCATGGAGGGCTCGTTCCGGAGTTAAATTTCTTTTTGTTTTCCTTCCTTTTCTTTCTAGGTTTGCTCATCAGCGTCATCATATGTGTCACAATAGAGGGGGATCTCATCTCAACGTTGTTGAGATTACAAGCAGAAGTTCGTTGAGGATTTTTTCACCTCGTTTAAATTACCATAAAGCTAAAACTGATCTCGGGAACAGTAACAACGCGGGTTTTGTTTTAAATAAGAATTGAAATAGCTTTCCGAAAGGGAAAAAACTTGCAAAGCCCTGCTCAGAGTTTGGGTACAGGTTGCTAATGCAGCAAAGTTTTGTGTGTGTGTTTGCTAAGTCCAGCGGCACCTTCAAGAAGAAAAGTGTTATTTATGGCAATGTCGAAGGCTATTTTTAATGCAGAAGGTTAGGCAGTCATTTATAACGTTTACGCTCATTGCGTGGGTTGTGCCCTGCTTTTACTGACACGACAAGCAAAAGAACATGTTTTACTTGCTGGCTTTAGGAAAACCATTACATTACGGGGAAACTGCAAGGATTAGGAGTCGAAATTCTTTTGAGGTTTGGCTAATAGGCGATTCATTCAAAACCGGAAAACGAAACAAACGCGGAAAAGTGTCAAGATAACCTTCGTTCGTTCCATTCTTTTAAAATCTTCAACAATGAAAGAGCGAAAAAGGAATTTCTTCAAATAAAGATTCTTAAATATTAATTTCTTCAAATATTCATACTTAAGCAAACGAACACTGAATACTTTGAAAAATTAGGTTTCTTACTTTTTATAACGCTATGAAACAAACACTCCGAAGATAAAAGATAAAAACTAATTTTGATCGTGTACAATAACAAACGCCACGAACTTATTGTACTAAACTTGGCCCTAAACCAATGCTAGGTGCAACAATGAAAATAACTTTGGTTCGTCAACCGTTCGCTAGAGTAAGAATCCCGCTCATGCCTGCTTGCTCACACAGCTACATGGATAGTAACCGTCGTGTTTTACTAAAATTCGGTTAATAATTGGAACTCACGTTAAATGCGAGAATTTTGCCAGTCGGACATTACTGAAGTCTACTCATAGTCAAACACAGTAGGCGCCGCTTATAGTGATCACTGGTTATAAGAATCAGCCGCTTTATGAAATCAAATGTTAAAAGACCGATTCAAAATGATAAAATGCATAGTATTTTAATCGATTATTGGAATCGCACTTTCGGATATAAGTATCAATTTCAAAAGAATATTCGCATCTACTCGAAACTACAGTAGTGAATGCTACAGGGACTTTGCATTTTGACCAATGACATTGCTTTTACGTCGTTTTGACTAATCCTGTCATTCCCAGCCTATATAACTACGAATAGGGGGAAATCTATTCTAACTCCCCAGTCAACTAAATGAGCAGGTTATTCAACTGAATGACCTTTAATGACATTTAATGATAGGATGTATGAACAGTATTTACATTAACATTTTGTAAACAAACAAATAAAAGTCCATTGATTTATCGGGGAAACATCGTTAGAAAAAAAATGCGGTCCATTATTTCTCTTGCTAAGAAAGTGTCCTTGTTATTTACTCACTTAAACATGAGCACCCGAAATTTCTGGAAGAATACGTGGGCAAGGGATATATTGACTATTTACGGACAAAACGGGTGAAACACGTACGGACGCTTTTCGGTCGTTTATTTGCTTTGCAAGAAGGCCCATGGTATTTCTGCCTATATATGCTTGTTGACCCAACACCTGGGTTTAGCCAGGAAGCTGTATGATTTCTACGAGGCCTCAGCTTGACAGTTATTTATCCTGAATATTTTAAAAAGGAAGGTCCTTGAACAGCTTTCTACATCTTGTTTAGCTTGTGCGCTTTATGACATTTACAAACTCACAAAACTGAAACACAATTTAACAGTTAAGCATTTTTCCATTTATGTAATGCGAGCTTCAATGTTGTTTGAAAGCCAAATATTGAATTAATGAGAATTTTAATCTTTTTAATAGCGGATGCGGGAACGGACATCACGACTGATAGTTTCAGCGGTACGGACCTCGTTCATGATTAACTGTTCTCACATTGTGTGTTGGGCGCAAACAAACGTCATAGCACCATGTTCTTACGAAACGCCGCATAACTGAGCAGTCCGTTGGCTGGGGTATTTGGTTGAGCACTAGGCTAGAACTACGTAATGTGCCAAAAATGGCACCCTTGATACAAATTCATACGGCACTCGGGACCAGTAGCAGGCGAGACGGAAGTCCACGCCATGCAAGCACATGACAAGCCAAAGCAAAGCTCGGCAGCGTTTTATTTTCAGCTAAATTTATGACTTGCTCATTCTAGTTATCCGAGCGAGATTAATAAGACATGCTGACACCAGCAAACCCTAAAGTTCCAGAAGGTGCTGTGCGAGCCACCGACGTTTGTCATTGCCTATTTTACACTTACCTCAACGTAGCAACTGAACTTCTACAACAGCCGTTCTCCATTGTTTTGTTTTTAAACCGAGCCTTTATTTCTTTGGCTGTTCAGGTCGAAGAATTTCACGCGGCTTCTCTAAAGAGGGCTCTTAAAGACGGTTTGGAATACAACAAAACTTGAAAGACTCAGCAGACATAGGGCGCAAGTTTTTAAGTGGATTCTTTCGCGGTCAGACTGCCAAAGCTAATTTTCCAAGCAATGACAGAGGTCATTTTGGCAAGTTCTTCCTGTCGCTGCTTCGCCCTCGCAGCAAACATTGTAAAAAGCACCCAAATTTGAGCAACCCACGCTTTCGCAAAATCGTGAATTAACAAAGTACGAGACAGGTGGGCTCTGTCAAGGGAAGTCTCATTGCTTTCCATTTCTCTACCCCGCCTTTCCCGTTTCGAAAATAGAGATGAGTTCATTTCTCTATTTTCGCTATTGTACATTGCGCAATAAAAAGTTCTTGGCTTGCTCCAGTCCAAAACCATGTTTCAACTACAAGTCTGTTGAGGAACAGCAAATTCTTCCCACGCATTCCAGTTCACCTGTCGACTCGTAAAACCCCTTGAGAGCAAAATTCCAATACTAAGCTCGAAACACCTCCGGAAACTATACTGCTTAGTCAACTTTAGGATTAGACCACACGTTACAAAAATATCGAATTTCCTTAAATTCGCTCGTTATATAACATCAAATTTGTCATAGGGTTTACACGATAGCGTCTAATGAAGGGGTTACGAATCTAGACTTGACTTCCCTACTTCAGAAAGTAAGCTTGTCAGCTTATTATCGCAGCTAATGTCTATGTTTAGCTTGTGCTTCGATATGTCGGCGCCGTTTCTCTGTTTCTGTCTCTTACTCTGTCGTTCTTTTATCTTTTATCTCTTTTTCCACCGGTGCTCACGCCTCTTTCTCGTGCTAGACCAGAGGGCTAAAGTTAGCTAAATGCCAATGTAACATCACGAATCTCCGCAGTCCCAGATTGAACGCACAACATGCCGGTTCAGCTCCGCCCAGCTCAGCCTCTTGCTTTTAACCCGCTAGGTAGTATTTTCTTTGAAACATATATGTAACCACGAGAAAGCTAAAGACAAAAAAAACTATTTGTGAACGGAAGCACGCGACCAAGCCGCCCTTAACTTTTAACAAGACAAACCTAAGGGGAAGAAGGTGCAAAGACGCCGACAGGCAAAGATACTCATCTCGTAAGCTAACAGAGAAGAAGTTGACCGCTCTGGATCTTCGCCATAACGGCTTGAGCAACACTTTCTTTAACGGACAACTGCGAAATGAAAAGGAGATGACAATCTGACAAGAGAGTTTTGCTCTTTTCCAAAATCATTTGTCCACCTTATTGGAATAGAAAAAAGTTTACCAGCAGATTGACATCCAACAACATGAAACAAAAACAGTTTCATATTACATGATAACATCTTTATTACTAGTTTCCTTTTTTTAGAAGGAAAGAAAACAACTGGATCCACTGTTCCCCTCTCCCTCGTCTTGCAATATTTTTAGAACCTACTAAACACGTTGCAATCGTCGCATCTTGAGCTCTTTCTGTCTTACAATTAACAGGGGGAAATCACAAACGTGGATTTGTCTTTAATTACAGAAATTGAAATAAATTACTTTCTTTAACTTGGCTGCACAAGCGACACTTATAAAGCTTTCTCAACTCTTTTTGGGCCAAGCCCCAAACTCCCAAACAAAACTCGGATGGCCATGCAGACGGCTGGAGTGAGTTCAAGTAGCTTTTGGCATCGGATTCGACGCATGCAGATCGGAGCGTCTAGAGCGAAATGGGGAATGCTTATCACTTGCAAAACGCGACCATTTAATCTCGGCAAAGTGGGGTGATCAAGAGCGTTTTTAGCTTATAAAACGTGACACCTCACACTATTCCAAAGAAGTTGCTTGGCGAACTGCTTTCTCTTTATTTTCTACCCTTTTTTACTTTTTTTCCTAGCAAGCTACTACGTGAACACGACTGCTTTTATGGATCATTTAGCGAGGTACATAACTAAGATAGTTCGCCCTGCTGACGTATCACGTGCTTTGCAAATGTGCCAAAAAAGACCCACTATATTTAGCCTCTTTTGATTGAGTCAAATGCTATCAGGCTGCTCTAGCTTCCTGTTACCCCTTTACTCTCTGCTTTCGTTTCTAAGCTTCCAACTTGTACGACAACGAAGAAGAGATGTAAGATGTGCACTGATGAGACGTGTGCGCCCCAAACAAAACCTGACGGGTAAAAGGCAATGAACATGTCTAATGGGTGCCATATGTCCGGACAAACTAGTTTGAATCAATCAACCCATCCGACATGGCACTTCCATCGTAGTAGAGTGGGATGGAAAAAGCTAAGAAGTATAAGCACGGATGGATCTAAACTTAGTTCAGGAGGACCGACAAGTTACCCCCTTATTTTTAGCACATGTTGGGTTGAGTGGCCTCGACTTATTCTTGCGCTTTTGCATATATACTGACTTGACTTTAAGAGAGCATGGGCATATATGCATGAAATTGTATGCCCCTTGCCCTTTCTGACCGCACTTGTCTTCTAAACCCTCCTCTCGTCCTTTATTTCCCCTTTGCTTCGCGGCTTTCGACCTGGTATGAATGGAGCGCCGGAACTTCCGTCTGCACTCGAAAACCTCCTCAGAATAACACAACAACAAGTTGAAAGACAGATCACCTCTCAAAGCTGTTCTAGCGACGCCTAATTGGAGCCACCCCATGCATCGGTAATCTATCAATAGCAGTATCAAACATACGTGCATTTACGTTTTTTGCGTATTTTGTCAAGGCTTTCTACAGGTATAATTAGCAAGCAGGTAGCTGAGCAAGGAGCAAGTCTCTCGGGGAAAGCTTCGAGTCAAACATGTTCCTCCGCCCTCGTGACATGAGATGTTCGTAAACGGCAAACACATGTCACCAATCCGTTCTCCTATTTTCTAATTTTTTTCTTTTCTTCTAGACACCACTCGTATTTTAGCCTGTGAATAGTGTTGGCTACAAAACCTAACACTTGGCCTGTTGGCAAGCATGCTAACAAATGAAAAAGAAATAAGTGGCTTGTTTACCGTGATGGGTAAGCAATTCCGATCAAACCGCGCACCAGACAAACACACGCGTCCGCACTACCGCACCAATGATTAGTTATTAATGGCGTAAAAATATCCTGTTTCTTAATGCACGTCTTCTACTTTGAACACTAGGGTTGTATTTAAGATCTGTAAAGACTCAGATTCAATTTTGACCACGTTCTCTCGCCAAAGCGACACCGGTAATGGACTGTAAAGACGCCGGCACGCTGGGGATGATGCGGATGGAGGCAATGCAAATACCAAAGGCCGTAGCGAAAAGAGTAGAGGAGGAGAGAAGCAAGGCACAGCTTTTGATTATAAATAGAACCCTGCTAGAGCTCTTTCGCGTGGTAACGCCGTACATTATGAGAAAGTCTTTAGACAAAAATATGACGCTATACTACCATGCAAATGCCATCTAAAGAACCGACTGCCAAGCCCTGTTTCTGCATATCCGCATTTGCCGCACCAATTCCCCACCTAGCGGTGTAATTCTAAACACTTTCCGACGTCTTCTCCAAATTTGAAAAGCGCGCCCAATGTTATCTTTGTTAACGTGTCTCAATCCTTTTATCACATCTTAATCTTATATTAGCAGAGTATTAAAGTTATCCCTAAATTTAACTCATTAATTTAACGCAACCCTCCTGAATATATGAAAATAGAATTGCCATGTCTACTTCGGTAGGCTTATTTTTTAATATTTCCATCATGAATTCAAAGTTCTCAAATCCTGACTAGGTTTTGATACTGCACGATTTATTTTAAGTGGAATCCTGCATATATAAAGTTGTGATATATGGAAGATTTAAAAGAGTACATACATGTTTGTTGGTCGGCAAACTGGAGAAGAAAGATCGAACTCCGCCGGACGTTTCGTTTGCAAGAACGCAGTTGTCGAGTTGATGCTTGATCAGTCGTCATGACAAGGGCAGAAGGATAGCAATTTGCAATACAAAAGTGCAAAAGTACGTTTAACTTTTAACGTTCAATGATTTCGTATCAGAAACTTCCTCGCCCCGTAAATCCGCGATAAGACATGGAGCATTGCGGCAAATGACGGTGAGTTGAAAACACGGGTACATTCGGTTTCTGTTTATGTGTTCTTTGTTTCGTTGCGCTAGTTTCGGAATTGTATGGAGAGAGGATTGACGTCAACACCCAATTGGCGTGGCCCATTCCTTGTGTTCAGTTTACGTTAAGCAACGCCTCCATCGGTGATTTTCGCCGAAAGGAAGTTGTTGTAGAGCACTCGACAAACTTCAAAATGCAGGTGTAGAACACAAACAAAGTGGTTAGGGTAAAGTAATAAGTACACGCTTGATTAGAAAATGATAAGAGCTAGTTTACGTTGCGGGAGGTAAAGACTTATCCCCCAATACGATGAGACTCACACAAGAAACTTGTTTTAATAACTTTACCACTATCTAACACTTTGTTCTCCTTTGTGGCGTGTATTATACAGTGAAACTAAAAGCTATTTTTGTTTTTACGATTACACATTACAGGCAAATAAATCGGAAGGTACACTTACAGTAATCGTGCTGGATTAAGTTAAGGCTTTGGCAAATGTTGCATCTGTGATAAAGAAGACATTCCAACTGCAAGCTAGCACTACAGTGTCACGCCAGACTTCCCATTCCAACAAGTTTGAATGTTCTTTTAATATTTCGGTATTGTCTGTGTGTGCCTTATGGAAAGCCTGTTGAACCATTCCTACAATATTCCCGTGGAAAACTTCGCGTCTTGTACTTTAAAACATTCCTCCAAAACGTTGTTTTTACAACTTACGCCTCCTAGGTAATTCGTATTACATTGCCTATGAATACTTATTCTAATCCTATTTATTTACAGTGCGAAAACTTTTCTCGTTATTTTTCTCGTGTAAGAAACCGCAAAAGTTAATGGTAAACAGCAACAATGGATAAGTTGGATGATGGCTTTTTGGGCGAGGCACTGCCTACAGGTATACTTTTAATCATCGGTCCTGTTTAAACCCTTCCTAATTTTTGCTTTAACCAACAGAAGAAAAAGTTCTTTTAAGTGTTCCGGAAATGGATACCCACTCTAGTCTTACCTCGCTAGGAGAAAATGAAGAAGATTATCTGCGAGCCATATGGCGCCGTCTGGGCGTGGGGGAAGATGGATTTCTTGACCAAAACCAGTTAGCATCTGTTTGCGAGTGTATTGGAATGGAGCGCGTCGAAGAAGTAGTAGGAGTGCACCCAATATGGGCAACGTCTGATTCATAACATTTGAATTCTCGTTAGGTGATTAGTCAGTTGTTTGAAAAGCTGGATATGGACAAAGATGGGAGAATAAGTTTTGGAGAGTTTTTGCATTTGTTTCGTAATGGACGACCCGGGAAAGGGGAAAGCTCACCATATCCTGTAAGTTTTACGTGAACTGGGTATCTCTTTTCTTATAACTCTTTGTCTTCAGACTCACAATGGTGGCATGTTCAAGTGGTCAGATGTGGATTCGCATGAACACTTTTCCAGCAAACCTCACGTTTTTCAGGCATTGGACACACAAGGGAACGGGTAAGTCTACCAACGTTTTTCTCATCTTAGCAGTCAAGGCTTTAATAGTAAGGTCTCTCAGTCCTTTGTATTACAAACAACACGCAACGAGCTATACTAGTATACAAAATTCGCTTGGCTCTTTTAAAGTAAAATAGTCTAAATAATGTTACATTTCACACCACGCAAAGGCATTTTGCCATCGGGATGGTAATTTCTGTAGTAGACAGCCATGCAGACTATACCCACCATGAAACAAGAAGGCACACCGGCAATACAAGGAATAAGGTACCAAGGGGTCTGACCGATTGGTCTCTGTAACACTATTAAGTACCACAAGACGACCATGGCACAATTTTCGGCGAGGGCTAAAGTGTAGTAAAACGCGTATTTCAATCGTGTAGGCGCGTCTTTGACGTTGATCATACAGAAAACGTACACCCAGCCCATTACCGCGTTGTAGATAAATTCGCCGCATAGATTCTTCCCTCCATCTTCCGACCCGCAAAAGTTGGTTTTCTAATTGAAAAACAGTGGTTATCACGGGCGTTTTTTTTTTTTTTTTTTTTTTTTTTTACCTGTGATACAACCCATAAGGTCATTACTGCCCAATGAATGGCTAAACCAGCAGCCATTTCAATTTTGTACTCGGTAGCGAAGAGGGACAAGGCAACCACGCGTGCAGCCACCGTGAAGGAATGCCAGTGAAAGTGAAATATACTTCCGCCAGCACTCAAATTAGGTTTGTCTGGCATAGCGTACCGGATGGCTCGTTGGTAGGACGTAAGAGACCAGGATAGGGAACACAAAGAAATCAACGTTGATCCAACCTGGACCAAGACTAAATTACGTTAAAAAAAATTTGATATAAATCTGCTTATGATAAATAGAGTAAAGTCTTACTGGTTTGAATGAGATCTGTTTCGCTGCTAGTTACCGGCGGACGTTTGGCCAAAATGTAAATTTGTAGGACTAGTTGAGGCGCATCTTGAATGAAGCTGTGGAGCAAATCGAGCATAGAAGTATCGCGATCTTCGTGCAAAAGAAGGTTGTAATAGTCGGCTTGTTTCTTAAACTCCCTCCGTTGCTTGGGCCAAGGGCAATAAGGTCCTTCCACGTTGACCCGTTGTAACCTCGATTGCCGGCTTTTGATCCCGTAATAGAGCATATCGATATGCCTACAGCAAGACAAATAGGCAACTGAATGAGCAAAAAGGTCTTTGGAGTTTCTTGGTTAAATGACCTGGTCAAAGGACCGAGTTGGATGACGTGCATCAAGATGACAAAGATCCACCAGCATTTGGACATCCGAGGTCGTTTGAATAAGGCACCCGTGTTAGCGTTGGAATGCGCGTAATCGTCCTTAACGTACCAGTAAAGACTAAAAGCATTAACCACCAAAGTGGGGAACACAATTAGTGCCACCGTTAGCCAAAACCACCAGAGAGTATCTGGTTCGAACCATAACACGTAAGCTACGGCAATATCCGAGCCAAGATCGAACAAGTAATTAGCCATCGAGAAGAGGGTGCTCAGGATACTGCAGTTATTGTATTCCGGCATGGGAGGTGGGGATCGGAGATATACGTCGCTTCGGTCGATAAGCTATTGTTAGGAAAAGACAGACAAAATTTAGCCGTGCCTTAATTGTGGTATCGTTGATCCATGTCATCATTACCTTATTGATGTTATTACCCATGCGATGAATTTCTTTATTAATGTGGCCGCCCATTTGTACCGGAATGGTGTAGATATCCTTGAGAAAAGCCGGAGGTTTTACCGTAGGCATGTACGAGTTGAGATTCATCATGTGGGGAAAGTTTCTTATGTTCATGTTTACCCGTGGTAAACGTAACATGGCCTTGCGTCTCGCTGTTCCGGGGCTATCCGTATCATCTATTTACATTTCAAAACGTTGGTGTCAGGTTGGCTTTTGTTTGTGCTGCAAACATGTTGGTGTCTCCCAGCTCTGGTTTCTGAAAGTTTTACGTGTTGTTATTACTTGGGCGTAAATGAGGTGGCAAAGATTCCAAGGAGCCTGACATCGGAGTCGCCACTCCAGAGTCTGACGCTTGTAATTGCATGGTCGTGATTTCTTCCATTTCTGGAGCTACAACAGAAGATCGACGGAAATTTAGCTCCGTGTCGGACATTTTGCAGCTATTTAGTTGTAGGTAGCAATAAAATAAGCTGCGAGTCCTGAAGTTTGTGTCCTGAAGCTAGTAGCAAACTAACCGGAAAACAAACTAAAGCTAATACAGGTAAACTAAACTAGCACTTGAATAGAGGACGCCTTAAGTTGCCGGAAACTATTAGGCTTTACGTGACCCAGCATTTATTGAATTGTCTTCGATTCCGGTTTCCTCTCACGGGCAATCGGAGCAACGCTAGCTAGCTCCATAGCTTGGAAAGCACTGTGCGGATGAAGCACTGCAATCCTGCTTGTTATGATTCACCGTAACTGGGGCAAATCAATGGACTGTAAGGTCGTAGCTATAGCAACACAAGGTAGATTAGCCATAACACTGAATGTCACCTGTTAACCCGTTGTAAATCGTAACACAAAAGAGCTGACAACAGTGGCGTTCTCTGTTGCATAAAACACTACGAGTATCCCATTTCAAATGAAATGAGACCTCTTCTTTTCGTGGACTATAATGATTCAGCGTGGGTCTGGCTACAGTAACCTACTCACGCACACCTGTTCCTAGCACTGTATACAGGTAGACGTTACGAGGAACAGACTATGCACGATTCACATAAACGCATTGGGGACTTCCAAGGGAAGCAGTACACCGGAAGTCTTTCAATGTCTTACCGCATTCATCTGCTAGCTTGCTAGACTGCGTGTGACTTGCCTGAGTGGCTCTCTTGATGCTTTAAGCAAGGTCTTCGGGCTGCTTTAGCCACAAATGTTCGTTAGGTGGGCGTACGTACTGTACAAGGGTCGTGTTGTTACGCCTCCGAGACTTGAAGCTCAACGGACCTTGACTAAGCCGTAGTGTCCATGCGAAGTATCTAGTGTAGCTTTAGGTAGTCTTATAGATCTCGTATTAGTACTCGGACGCTTTCTTAGCCGATAAGGTTTGCATTTAAAAATTGTCAAGATTTTCTAAAGTGATCGTACAATATTCTTTTGCTTATACTTTTGTTGCGATCGTACAGTATTATTTTGTTTATTCTTTTGTTGCAAAGGATGGCGACCGTGGATTCGGTGGCGGAGTGGTTAGATCGTTTGGGTTTACCCCATGGAGTTCAACTCCTGCAGGATTTGGGGTACCGCGCTGGTGAAGCGTTGAATTTGCACGAGTTACATGCCAGTTTGCAAGATGAGTTGCATAATGCCCTGGAATCCGGCAACTTGGCGGCCATTGCCACCAATCCAAGTCTACAGTTAGCCATATGTCTTTGCTATCAAGAGCTGATTTTGTGTCGGCAGCTCATGGAACAAGCTATGGGTGAGCGCGACAAACTCAAATCCGATTTGCAAGAAGCCAATCAACGCGCCAGTTTGTTGGCCCAAGAAGTGGATGAGCATCACAGCAAACTGGAAACTTCCCGCGCTCAGCAGCTAAAGCAATTGGAAAACAAGTATGCGGAACAATTACGGCAAATCCAGGACAGTTTTAGTGCCGAGCGTGAACAATACCAATTACAAGCTCAACAATTGAGTTCGCAGCTCCGCGAGCAGTTGTCTCAAAGCAGGGAGGAAGAGCTCAAAATCCGTTTACAAACAACACATTTGGAAGAGGTGAATTGCGTAGAATTCTTTACTGTAGTAGAGTGTTTGTCAAGCTTTTTTTCTTTCTCCCAAGGAGATTGCCCGACTTAATACCGAAAATGCTCAATTGATGGAAACGTTGAAAGATCTGGAACGGTCCAAGTTTCTGCTACGGGTTGAACTGGATGGTGTTTCTCGAGTACGTGATACGGTGAGTCTATAAACTGTATTATCTTCAAATATATTCTGGTTTCTCGGAGCTTTGTGTTAAACCAGGCGAATGTTTTTATGACTATTAAAGGTGGCTGAGCTCGAGTCCAGGTGCGAAGCGCTGGAAGATAAGCAACACCAATCGCTGTTGGAACAAGTTCGACGGCTTTCAGCAGAAAATGTGCAGTTACGCGATCGTAACGATGAGTTGTCAATGGATATGGAATTCTTACGCGCCAAACTGGCCAGCAGGTAAAAACCGTAGAGAGAGATCGACCATTAGCATAGGCCACTCATGAATGATATGCCCTTATTAGGACGACGACCGATCAGTCCGTTATACCGTTGCAACGGCGAGGTTCCTTATCATCTGATGATGGCATGGAAGGTGATGTCATGATGGAGTCCAAATTGGTCGAACAACAAACTCACGTCCTTGATAAAACCCATGCGCATAAAGTATGTATTGAAAAAAAAATTACTTCTGTGATGTCCCACTTGGCTGTTTTTCCCTTTCATAAAAATACGATGACGTGTGCCTAAGCAACGTATTGGGGTTTCCTTCCAGGAAGCTGAACCAAATGGACATAATCTCGCCTTACAATTATTGTGGGCGAGTGGCGCCGAGAACGAGGGAGATGCCAGTGACGAAGAGGAAAACAAGTGTGCTAGATTAGAGTGTCAATTACGGCTCGCCGTCGAAGAGAAACAGCATCTGTGGGACGAGTATGCCAAAGAGAAGTCTGCGTTGGAATCCCAAGTTGCTCATTTGACCACGCGCTGCGCTGACTTGCTGTCTTTACAACAGGTAGACTGAACCGTATCTTTGAGTTTTGTTTTTCTGTCGCTTTGCCATTTCTTTTTGTACACGTATGAAAGAGCCGCGTGATGAGTACGAGACCATGTGCCTGGTGGGTTCTATTATTAGCCGTGCCTTTTCCAACTTGGCCAAGTATCTGTTGTTCAAATCACTTATTTCTTTGACTTTGCAGGTGATAGAAGCCGAACATGATATGGAGATCTCACGCTTGCAAGAGCAGAAGCAAGAACAGCATCAAGAACTTGGGTTATCGAACGTAAGGATTTTCCCCGCTATCTATACTTTTTAAAAGACTAACACGGGCACATTTCGCTTTTTTTTGGCACCTTAGCATAATATTCACCAAGCTGGATGGGGTAGTGCATGCCAGCTTGTAAAGGTATGCAGCATAGGCGGGTCGTTTCATGATTTATGACTACTTTGTCTTATTTTGTATTCCAGGACCACCTGCAGCACGCTTTGGACGCTTTAGACGCCGCCAGTGATTTCAGAATGAAGGAAGAAGTGTCTTTCAAGCAGTTGCAAGGCTACTGTGCAGAGCTGGAGAAAAAGTAACAAGTTTGTATATCTTTTACTTCATATTTTATTCTGTATAGCAATGTTCTATCCACTTTGCTAACTCCAGTAAGGTAGTGCCTGGAGTTATACTGCTAGTGAAATTTTTTAGTGCTGTTACATCGAGTTGTAATTGTAGGTTGTCTGTAAGAACCACGGACGGAGAAGAACTACCCAATCCTATCAAAATGCAGCTATTGGAGCAGCAATGTAGAACACTGGAGGGGCAGCTAGATGGCGTGAAATTTGAAATTGTCAAGATTTTGTCGGACAAGGACCGTTTCTCGAAGGAAAATGAAGACTTGAAGCAAGAGTTACAGAGTCTGAAAGCCGCGCAGAATTCCAAGTCCCTCAGCTCCGAGATTCCTGAAGATGAATTGGAGAGGAAAGTGGAAGTCTTGGTGGACGAACGAATTGGTTTTGAAACCGCGCTACTACAGAAGCGAATCCGAGAGCTGGCAAGCAAAAGTGAAGAAGACAGGAAAAAGTGGCAGGCTGACTTGAATCAGTCCCAAGAAAAGTGTGCTCAATTGGAAGAGAGCTTGGAAGTCATTAAGCAAGAATTTGATCGAGTGGACGATTACTGGCAAAGTAAATTGGACGAAGAAAGAGAGCTGTCGGAGCAGGAACGTGCCACTTGTGATGAGCGATTAAGAACCTTGGAAGAAAAGATTAAAGAGTACGAAGAACTTTTGAGCGATACTTCCAGTGATGATGGGCGGCTTTCCACTATTGAAGAACGATCCAACTTGGAGAAACAAGTAACAGAAACTGAAGAAGAAAATCAAATGCTCCGTGATCGAGTGGCAGCTTTAGAAGAACTGGCAGATCCGGAAGAAATGGCCCGCTTGCAAGAAGCAAATTACAACCTAGAGAGAGGAGTAGAAGAATTCAAGATGAAAATATCCAAGGAACAAAGCCTCAAGCAAGAATCCGAGGACAAGTTTAACGCTCAAATAGAAAATTTAAATCTTCAGAACCGACAAGTACAAATCCGACTACAGGAGGCTTTAGACAATCATAGAACTGAGGTGGAATTGATTGAAAGTCATCACAGAGCAGAGCTAGAGCGTTTGAAAAAGGTCACGGCCAATGGTCATGACAATCCTGCTGCTTCAACGTCCGCGGGTTTTAACGAGCAGATGCAGGACACGTGTGAATCACCTTCCTCTTCGAGGCCAGCCACACCTACTCCACATTTGATTCGACAAATGGCTTTTCCAGCTGGACCCAAAGCTGGCTTGTTACCACCGAATTACTCACCTATGAAGAGCAAAGGCTGGACCTTTAATAAAAGTCCTCAGAGTTTGCCCACGACACCCCTCAAAATGGGCTCTGTACCCGCCGGATCGGGTCCAGCTTCCTTCTCTTATGCCGAAACGCCCCAAAAGGCGTGTCGCGTCGATTTAAGTGTTTTACAGGCCTTGAACAATAGATTGCGACAACAGGAGCAGCGGGGAAGAGAACTGCAGTCAGCCCTCAGGCATCAGCAACTTAGAAATGAGCAAATTCTATTAGGTAACACAATTTTATACAATTTTTATTATAATATGCATTCAACTACGTATTTGATTAGAAACCAAGATGCACCACCGGGAGGAAATGATAAGCTTGGAATCCATGATGAAAATGGCTCAAGATGCGCTGAGACAGCAGACTATCAAATATCAGGATATGGTACGCATATTTACGTTTGAGAAATGTCATTCATGAAATATTTCTTGTTTGTATTATAGATGGAAAAGTTAAGCAAATCGGATTTGTTAATTTTGGAATTGTACACTGAAAACGCACATTTAATGCGTGCTTTGCAAAATTTCGCGCCCAGTGGACACCGTTCGGCTCTTTAGTTTGTGTGTACTTGGCGGGATACCTATTGTTCATCATTATCGCATTCTTGGAAGAAAACTTACGGCCAGTGCCAGCGCTAATGACTAAAGGAAATTAAATGAAGAACGATTTGCTCATGTCCCTTACAATCATTCCTACAGCCAGCTCCGGTTACCTAATGTGTACACTATTTATTGTCCTATTGCGTTGCTTTCTCTCTCTAAATAATACTTAAAAGTATTGGTACCAAAGCTTTAAACTCTAGTGATGACTTTCCTGTCCGATTTCTTGTCTACCCTCGCCCACCTATCCCATAATTGAAATTGTAGCTGTGGAAAAGGAGCATCGGATATAACACATGTCCTTTGATCCTAAAAAGTGCGACAAGTTCCGTCCTTGACTGTTCCCTGAAAATCATTGCCCTTACACGTACACACAATCTGAAATACATCCTAATATCAGCTGTTGATACGGAAATTGTTGAATTGGAAAAGGTAAAAAAAGAGTTGTTGGCGATGACGCGAGTTCGCTAACCCAACTCGCATATTAAACTTCGAGGTGCGTTCAACGTTTTCCGCATTTCGTTTTGCAGAAATGGGACAACTTAAGACCAGTTTTTGTTCATAATAAGATCAGGTGGACGAGCATTGGAAAGCATCAGAAAGGAGATACGGGATCCCGTGCTTTTCAACTTCCCGCAATGAATGGGCGTGACTCTTCAGTCCATAAAAGGAGCGGTTACCCATTTATGGAAGCATCCGCTCGTCAGCGCAGCATCCGCCAACCTTGTATTGCTCCACTGAGGCCGAATCTTACGTTGTTGTTTGTATAAACTTTAATTCATAATGAATGACAGATATATAGTATAAAGTATTTGACGCTGTAATAACCAAGGCTTTTCTCTTGCCCTTTTCCAGACGTGTCGCAAATATCTCAAATAGTAGGGACTGTATTGTGGTTGTGAGTCAGCAGGAGAGCCCAGCCCCCCAGGTAAAGTTTTGTCCGTCAGATGCCATTCGTAGTTCTACCGTTCGAGGGTTTGGGGAGGCCTTTTGCTTTTGTTGTTTACGGCCTGTTCTTCCTGTGATAAGAAGAAATTTGGTTGACTAAGAGCCCAGTTGTTATTCTACAAAGTGACTTAAAAATCAAAATGCAAAACCCAGGCAGTGGTATACCAGAGTCTAGGTACGGTATGAGTTTTGGCATGGGCAGTAGTGACACAGGACAAGATTTATATGGACATTCTGATTATGTGCTTCACTCCCATCATGCACATAACCCTGCAGCCAGTCATAATCAAATGCTAAGTCCTCCACATGGCAGCAAAAGATCTGCAGATGTGACTGGTCTGGTCATCAAACAAGATCCCATGACGTCTTTAGACCCCTTAACTGGGATGGGTTTAAGCCACTCCACGACCCCCAACATGGGTGAAGAAAGCATGGATCGGAACGGACCCCAAACGAAGAAAACTCCGCCGCCAAATGGCAAGAAGACTAAAGGCCGTGTCAAGATCAAAATGGAATTTATTGACAATAAGTTGCGCCGATACACGACCTTCTCCAAGAGAAAAACTGGCATCATGAAAAAAGTAAGCTTATCAATTTTTATTCAAACAAGAGTATTTTTTTACGGCTACAAAAAACACCAAAATATAAATCTTGCCCTTAACAAATTTCATTACTGTAAAGAAGACTCGTGGGATGTATGCTTAAAGAAGGTTTGTCTAGGCGTACGAGCTGTCAACGCTAACAGGCACGCAAGTCATGCTGTTAGTGGCCAGCGAGACTGGCCATGTGTATACCTTTGCCACGAGGAAGCTCCAGCCCATGATTACTTCCGACGCTGGCAAAGCCCTCATTCAGACCTGCCTCAATTCACCGGATCCTCCAGCGACATCGACTGATCAACGCATGTCAGCCACGGGCTTCGAAGAAACAGAGCTTACCTACACCGTCCATGACGAGGACCAAAAAGTAAGACAGATGATGTACACTGGGCACATCCCTCCTTCACACCCACATACTATGACCCAGTCGCCGCATCCTTCCCATAGCCACGCCCACAGTCATTCCCATTCCTTGTCCCATCACCACACCTTACCTCATCCTCATGCAATATTGGGTCCTCCCCTGGCGTCGCCTTACCCGTCTCATTCCTCGCCTTCGCCGGGGCCTTCTTCCCACCATCACCACCAGCACTATGCAACCCATGGTTTAGCTTCTCCTGGAGGAGCTGGTATGTCCCCTGCCCCCACGCCCCCTCAGCAGCATCCCAGGTAGCTAGGCGTGGTACGATGGGGGGACACGCCTTCTCTCTCACCCCCGTCACCCTCAACCAGTGCAAGTTTTGAGTCAGGATCTGCTCCTACAGCTACCAGACATTTATGGTGGACCCACGCTGATGGCTGATCTTTGAAACTATTAGGAACTCAGGATGGTTTATGATCTTCAAGTAATCGAGTTCCAGTTACCGATTTTAAAAACCGGAAAGCTTATAGACCCGCTGTCTGGGTTAAAGAAGAAAGAAAAAAAAGGAGAAATTTGCGCAGACGTTTCCGTTAGCGGTCACAAGCTCGATTGTTGAACTTGGTAACGACATGACAAATCGGCTGTCTTCACATTCCGTCCCTTTTCTGATAATCCTTGTCTCTCTCTGGAGTTTTGATTCAGATTTAACGTGACATATACAGGACTTTTTTAAACATTGGTTGCTAACTCGGCTAAAATTGCGGTCTAATAGTCGCTTCGTAACTAATATAGTTGGGGGGGCTCATGGGACCCACGGGTTGTCGTGCCCTGGTTCTCGACCCTTTGACCCGACACTTTTTGGACAATCGGAATTAATTGTTGTACATAACTTGTACATGCATTCCATGCTAGTCTGTAGAAATTGTGTTGTATGTTTTATCCGAGTTTTGTTGCTGCAACGTAGGCCAACCGCTTATCTCTAACCTTAACGCTCTCTTGACTGTGCCTTATGGGTTTAAACTTTTTGTATTTTGGGTTAATTTTCACGTTTTGTGCTCCTGGTTTTCCAATCTGATTTCGTGGTTGTGCCTGGAAGTTAAGGCAACCACACACTCATGTTTGTATAAAGAGTAAACCGTTTCCCCTCTAGTAAGTTCCGCCAAATCGGTTGCTACTCGTCCCCCCCCCGCCCCAAAACAAAAACAAAAAAACTTGAATAAGAAGATGAGATTAGCCGGATTTAAACAAAACGCATTAAATTGTTTCGTCTTTTTAAATGATTCGAAGAAAAAAAATTAAACATTTGTGGGGACCTCCCAGTCAGCTTTTCTCGCGTGAGTTCCCGGTACACACATACACACACGTTTAAGGCCATAGAAGGCCAGGGCGGGCACACCACCTCACCTTTTAAGGTCAAGCTCACATGTGAGTTTCTGCTCCCTCATCTCTTTCGCTCACTCTCTCTGCTCTCTTATATTTTTTTGCAGCATCCGAATCCCTTCTACACTTGCCAAAGTAACGGGACAGTACGCAAGGAGGGAATCACCTGTGATACCTGTCGCACTTGCTACTCGTCTTGGCCTCAAACGTTTGCCCCATTTCGCGCATCCTTGTATGGAAATGACTTCCCACCAAGTTTGAATTTGGCGCGCGCAAAAAGCAAAAAATATCGTCACGTGCCTCGTGACGCTCGGAAAACTGACGAGCTAGGCTCCTGTATTACATTCAGCACTATGCCCAACCTACCCACGTTCTTTATCCAACTCACTTTCCAAGGCAAACTTGCTCTAATTAAGCAAAGTGCGCATTATTTTCCTCGGTTTAATTATTCATCCGCTTCGCAGTTCACGCGTCGCTTTCTCATTCACCGTGCCAGCAGCCTTTAAAAGAAAAATTCATTCTCTGTATGCAAGACCACACGAAAAAAAGAAAAATAATTCCGCTGTAGACATTTCTTGTCTCTGGAGCGTGAAAAGTGCGTTGAATCATTGAGTGTCTTCCCTTCCGTGCTCAGGTAGTGCGTTCTAAGGAAGGCAAACTCACACACACGCACACAAAAGATGCCGGGAAGGTAGATAGAGGAGGGTTGGGTTGGGTTGGGTGGATGTTTGGGGTACAGTTAAGGTACTAAGTAAAGCAATATGGCTATCCCAGCAGGTGGATCTATTCCACCTGTTTGCTACGTTACCCTTTGACCCATGATCTCGTCATTGGGCTCAAATTGTCATTTAGCGCATAGGTCACCTGAGGATGTATTGGTTGCCCTGGCCTTGCCCTTACAATAGCAGTAAAAAGGACTTGAATGTCACATATGGTCAAGGATTCCAATATAACGTATAATAACGACCACCTTCCTCCGTCCCCATCCTAAAGAGAGTTTGAATTGTGGAAGTGGTGCTACAAGTCTGGCATAGACCACCTTTGGGCGGGAGGCGCGGGGAGGGGGGTAGACGGGGAAATCTGAAAGAGTACGAGGTGTGCAGTGACGTGTACCTCGGGAACTACCTGAGAGAAAGAGACTTGGGACGTTGGAGATGCTGAGGGTCTCTCTCTGAGCCATTGTCGCTCCTTATTTAGGCTGCAGGTGAAACACAGCTTCCCGATGATTCACGCAGCCTGAAACCAAGCGAAGCCCAGCAACTAGCACATGTATACACGTCGCAACGCTACTCCATACACTCACGAAGGAGGGGCTAACGAGATGTAGATGTGAGCAGCATAACTTAACAAGGAAGAGAAAAAAACTAGTGAGTCCCTATAACCGTGACTAGAACGTGAAGGGAAAAAAGTCTTAAGACATTGGCCTTACAAGGATGCAAAGGGTCACGTCACGTCAGCTTCTATACTGCGCTGTGGCTATCGAGTCGATTGACCTCTTGTAGAAAGATTGGGGAGGAAAATATGAATGAACTGCGCCAAAAGTTTTAGCGAAGCTTACTAGAGTCTATCGGATTTTTCCTTTATTTTTTCGATTATTTTTGGGAGCAAAACGAGCTGAAGGAGATTTTTTTTATTTTCCGGGGTGTAGGCTTCTTAACGTAATTTTAACCAGCTGTTTTAACAAGTCATTTGTATGTATAAGGTTGAGGGTTAAAAGTTCTGTGTGTGGTACGACATATGGGGCCTTTAACTTGTCCAAACTCTAACACGATATTATCTCCGGAAGAATTTTTTTTTTATATATATAAGGAGGGATTTTATACTTGATATGTTTTGGAGTGGTGTTGTCAATATGCAGACTGTTAAGTAACGTTGAACAAAATGTCTCTTACCATTAAGTGCCAAGAGATCCACTTCCTTGCAAGTTTATTGTTTCCATTGTGCAGTACAAAAACAAAAGGAAGGAATTTTTGTGGTAAAAGTTTTGTAATTGTTTCAAGTAGACATTGTTCCATGCAATGCAAGATATACGAGTATGACAATAAGGACGTTGAAACTGGTGAATGGACACTTTTTTGTCTCCGTGAAGCTCTCCTGTGCCATGATCTGCAACCGTGAAACACAATCTCTCACACCCCAACTTGCAACATTTTGTTAGGCTAATTCCCTTAATGATTGTATATATATATTGAGTGAACTTAAAATTTTTTGTACAGAAGTGGATTTGATATGGAAGTCCCCAACTGTGATGGACTTGCATTTTTTTCGCATCGAGGAAACAATATAGAAGTTAGACTTACTCCAATCAAACCCTCTCCGACTAAATTCAATTATTAAGTTAATTCGATTCAATCAATTGAATTTAAATTCAATTTAATATTAAGGAAGAAAGAAAAATAAAACAACGAGACAGTGTTGAAAATAAGCCGTAGGGCAGAAACCTAGTTTGAAAACCGTTTAACTTTTTTATTTTATTTTTTCGCGAGGTTAACGAGGTTATACATTTTGACGTGACGGAGAACATAGCTCGACCTCTACCACACGCATTTTTAAATTTGCATAATCTCATTTCAGAAGCCCTGGGTATATAATTAAGTTATCTTTCCTCACACGTATAACTGAAATTTATGGGACATAATTTATGACCTCGTAAAAGATACTTTATAGTTCATGACATTCGATGCACAAGATTCAAGGGATAAAAAGGTATAAAAGCAAACGACATTTGAATAATTCGTTAGACTATTACGCGGGGCAGAAGACTTGACCCAAATTTATTACTCATAAATTTCTTTCTCAACAATGGGTAGAGCGAGACCCTGCTTGCAATAAACGCAATATGCAAAGTACCCCCAAACAAAAGGAGTGTGAGAGGTATGTGTAAAGCTGAGCAAGTGTCATTCGTTCAGGTTAGTTCACATATGAAGAAAGTTGTACTACAGGAAATAAGGTTCTTCCCGGCGACAATAAAATGTGAGATGGTATCCGTGACTTATCTGTAGCCAAGGGAAAAAGGAATAAAATTCGAGCTGGCGCCAGGGAAGATCAAATCGTGTATTTTATTGGCACCTGTTACATTTTTCAACGTCACTTATAAAACACACACACCCAAAACATTTAAATAATGAGAATCTTAACCGATCTCCACCCTGCATTCCTTCCCTCTCTCTGGTCTCGTCGATCATCCAATACTAATACTACTACCTACCTGAAAGCTGTGGTCCAAAAAACGCGTCCTTTTTCGGGTCAAAAAAAAAATTGCCAATTTACAAGTCTAATTTCTTACTCTTCGCATCAGAAACTTGCGCTGAGTGGGTTTAACTTTATAAAAAAAAATACTTATTCTTGGTCCAGGGACTTGAATCGAATTCCAACCTAGAACATTATAGGGCTCTTTGGTAGCTAAATTCTTATTTCTTACCTGTGAGATACTTTACTTGTACGAAAACTGTTTGTTACTCACTCCAGTACTAAATCGAGGTACGAGGTAGATCAACGGAGGATCAGTACAAGTTACGGTACGGGAAGCTGTGTCACTGCGGAGAACTCGACACAGAGTGAAAGGCGCGGAAGCCAGGTTTCAGTCTTTATATACTTGTGTACCTGTTGATTGCTCAGAGACAGCGGGTAATAAGCTCCGCCCAGTTTGCATATGCATACACCAGCTCTGGAGTTGGCGTGCGTGTGTTGCGGGTATATCCTTTCTACCTGTGGGTCGGTTGGCCTTATATGGTCAACTCTGTTAGGGGAAACTGGCAATGCAACTTCCAAAGTGACCTGTTGCACCGTTTCGATTCCATGTCACGTCACTTGCTCACTTTATAAGCACCTCTACTAGCTGCTTTTGTTTCTTGACGTTTCGCCTTTTGTTTCTGCAGCTCTCGCCTGCTAGTAACATTGATCGCGGAAACATCGTTAGCGAACATTTTACGACTTTTGGCTGTCAGACAGCAACATTAGAAACAAAAGCCTCAATACGATTGACATTGTCTATACAGCACTCGTAGCACGCCTTTTCACCCACCTTCATTGTAAAACTTGGTCGATGGAAAGATGCAAGCTTACGAGACGAGAGATTGAAACGCAAAGCCGTTTGCCGTCTTGCTCTTTTACATCCTATTGTTACGGTATCGTAAACAATGCGTCACGTGTTGGTTATTGAGAGGGGACTCGCCAGCCTCGGCTACACCCAACGCTTTAACATAAGGGGAGAAAAAAGAAGAAGAAAAAGGAACATGCTAGCAACCTATAAATTGAAGACAACAGCCGTTAACCGTCATCAATATCCTTCTTATCAGCCAATACCTTTCATTTGTACTGATCGGATGGGCAATGGGCCATCAGTGCAATTGGAATCCATTTTCATTCAGATCCCCGAGTCTGCGAAATGTTCCCACAAAGCCCACGCTTGTCCTGCCTATGTTTAGTCCTGACCCAAGATTTGCATCTGTGTCGTTTATCTGTGCATTTCTCCACGAATGCGAAACAAGGCAAGCTCTTGAAATTCAAGAAAATTCAAGAAAATGGTCACATTTACATAGCAGGTGTCGTCGAATGATTTGGGTTTCGAGGTCTTAGCCCAGGTATGAGTTCGCTCGGGTTTTTCTTAGGCCTTTGCGAGCGGTTACGCGGGTTGTGGGTGATGAAGCATCGAAGATTTTCTGCCCATCCAACGCCCTCCATAGGCGAGAAAATCGATGGTTGACCGCCCCTTACATAAAAATTCCCCTTATGGTTGGATCAATCGGTTCTCAGCTTCACGTTTCGCTTACTACGGAGTGGAAAAAATGTCGGGGTATCAGCTGACACAGAAAGCTATCTTTTGAGCCCAGTTACGTCTTTGCAGAGTGATTAGGTAGGAAGTAATTAATTGCATAAAACACAGGTGGATCGCAGTCAGTACCATCCGGAAAACCGTTAGGCCTCTGACGTCAATGTCAAAACGCTCTCTCCCTCCAGGCCAAGAGGCCAACAACTCGTAACAGCCCGGACTAAGCAGACTTGCTCAAGTTGGGGAAGTGATTTGGCAAAGTCATTTACGAAAAAGCTTTCTTCCCCTTCTTAGCTGGTCGCCATAAGATAACCATTATTAGCCCCAATTTCGAACCACTTCTTCCCACCGTTCCCACCCATCTTCTCACCCGACAAGTCGACAACAGTGAATCTCAATACGGAAATACTTTCCTGCTGCAGCATTTTGTTGTTACTTCATTATTTTTGCCCTGTCATATCCCGCATACCGTTCGTTGGAATGTTTTGTTTACGAGTTTCCTTAACATCCTAGAAAAATAAGGAGGAGTAAATCGGGTTCGTTTAGCTACGGTTCCGTATATTATAAAAAAGGCAGGCCCTTTTCTCTATCCCTTTAGCCCATTATGGTTTTAAAGTTGTGCATCAAGTCCGACATTAATGTAAGAGCATGTCCGCAGTCAAACGTCAGGTTCTATACGCCTGTGCAGCAACAAGAGTTAGTGCTTGTCGCGGTGCGTAACTTACATTGCAGAAATGGAAAAAAACCAAGCTTCTTTTGTCTGCAGCGAAACACCTTTGAGGCCTGTTCTGTTACTTATTACTGAGTGAGCTCTCATAGTGTTGCATGCAGGAGCACGCGTCAACGACATAGCAACCCACGAAATGGGTAAGACCACAGTATACAGGTTGACACTGTAAACCTTTATACTGTGGGTAAGACGTCACGCACAACTAAAAGGTCGAGCAGACTTTTTCTTTCTTGGTACGAAACTCTTTTTATAGCCGGTCGAAAAGTGCGTAGGAAAATTAACACTTTGAAGAAAAGTCGGTATCATCAGCAGGATATTTTACAGTCTCTTTAGCGGATTGTCTATTGGTGGTCCATATAATTTTCTGGAACCAGAAGAGGCCAAACAACGTATAGATTATTCTCTTTCTGGTTAGTCTTGGAGGGACACGTCATTCTATAATGTGTAAACAATCTCTGATTAGGAGTAGCAGGATCTTAATATGAATAATTGGGAGTTAGACTGAACGCCGAGACTTGAGAGGGTTTTGCTGTTTTAGATACAGACTACTTGCTTAATGACAATGCTTAATGATAGTCGGTGTTCGAGGTCCTGCGATTGGCACTTCTTGGTTAAGGGGATTTCTCGTCGAAAGGACGTAGAGGATAACTTGTTTCGTGATTGTTTTAGATACATGACACTGTCAGGGATAGTCCAGTTAAAATCCGTAATCGATTCTGCCGGAAAAACGATCAATTATGTTGACCAGTTTTTCAGTTCTAAAGAACTGTGCTTATAAAGGGGAAT
This sequence comes from Lepidurus apus apus, assembly GCA_022832285.1. Classification (NCBI taxonomy): domain Eukaryota; kingdom Metazoa; phylum Arthropoda; class Branchiopoda; order Notostraca; family Triopsidae; genus Lepidurus; species Lepidurus apus. The sequence goes on from JAGJRO010000082.1 coordinate 106,474, forward strand.
TCCCCGTTTATCAAAAATCGTTTATTGGCGATCCATGTTGTGGGCATCGTCCGTAACATACAATGGAGAAAACAATCTTTCTACACAATCGATTTTTTTTTTCTTAATTCAAAAAGATGCGTGCTGGTTTGCTTCAGCATTTGGGAGCAATTCTCATTTGTTGTCGGTGTCCTACATCAGCTATCATCTTGGATGAGCGATGGGAGGCTCAGACTGCGTAGGAAATATTTCTCGGTCTTTATATTCATGTGTGGAAAGATGAATGTTGTTATAGAATGAAATGTAGTTCGCCGTATGGGAGCGTGCAACGATTGAATGGTGGCCCGCGCTCGAGAGCCTTTCGAGAGCTCATTTAGCATGCAAGATGTTGCTTGGCTGACTCATACATGCTTTTGCATAATGGTGACCTTGTAAAGGGAAACAGAACCTTGTTGGACTTCTTTTTAATTAGGTTGCTAAGCTACCTTTGGCTACTCTGGGCAAATTTGAATTTTAACGAGCTCCCGTTTCTTGACTAGCAATATTCTGTCCGAAGCTTTGCTGCGAACTTAAATCCAAACCGACGAATTGAAACAGGGCTGGCTTCACATATTTTTTTTTAATTCCCTGATTAAATTGAAGTGAAAGAAAAAAAGCAATGCGTAGCTTAATAAAAATTCGGTAGATTAGATTTCCCTGGTCGCGTGTATTTGGCGGCATTAGCTCATCGTTAACTTCTTTGGTGTCACGCTGTGATGTAGTCTTATAAATGACTCGGGGTTTTGGAAAGATCTGGAAGTCAAGCTGTACATGACATCCTCCCGCGAAATATGGCACCTGAATCATCCTTTCTGATTACCGCTATTAAAAACTTGTGATGTAGTCCTTAGCGTTTGAAAACGAAAAATGTAGACTTCGTATTATTGTGTAGACTTGGACTCTCACTGTCTGGACAGTTAGTTTCCTTCCGAGACGACAAACAAAAGAACAGAAAAATCTCGAGGTCAGTTGTGATTTGCGTGGGTTTTGATACATGCAAAGGACAACCTACATCGGACAAGGGAGAACGCTCCGGTGACAAACCTTTTCTTTGGAAGTGTTCGAAAGGGAAAAAATATATATACGAAAAACAAAGCAGATTTATCCACGCTGATCAAGAGAAATGTGTCTTGGTCAGTGGTCAGTCAAGTTTTCCAACGCAGCCAATAAGAAAAGTTAGCTAGGAAACGTGGATGTGTTACCTGAGTAGCACATTGGTTATTAGCAGGACCCCTGGGATGGGTTACTTAGCTTTTGTGTTTGTCTTGCTGTATTTTTCTGTTGCGTAATGTGGAGGAGCCAGAGCTGGAACAACCTTACATGGCCATGAAGCCACGGGCTTTATCTGTGTCAGGCTAAAACTTAGAAACAATACTTGCTCTAATGTTTTTTTACTTCTGCAAATGAAGCCTAGCTTAACTTGTTTTCCGCGAAGCTTTCACAATTTTGACGGAACTGTAAAGAAAGTTTCTCTAGACTAAATGCATCTCGATGCGTGGTTTTGTTAGTACCTTCAAATTTGGTCCTAATGGCGGAAAGCGCCACTTTTCTGCCTGATTAGACCTTGGCAAATCCATTTGCTTATTGGAGAGCTTCTTGCGGAAACTAAGTACATATGGAAACAAGGCCGAAGCTTTGGAAAAGAAAACAATTTGAAGTACAGAGTTCCTTTTAGCTTATTCGTGCGTAAAGTGCGAAGTGAAGTAAAATAGGCCTCAAGGTAGTTTTTTTCTTTTCTTTTTTGTTTGCAGCACTTTTTGCCCCGGTGTGCAAAGTTGCACACTCAGTGGCACGTGCCCAAGGTTTCCTATTTTGGGGCAGACAAATTTAGGCAGAAACCTTTCCTTGATGCTGCCAGCAGCTCTTCTTTTTATTTTTCAACATAAAACACACAGCGGTTTTACTGAGAGAACAAGAACTCCTGGGAGTAGTCCAACCAACCGCTGGTCCCCGGAGCCGATCTTGCCTAGGTCAACGTGCAGACCCTCCTTAGCTAGAAATAAGTCCATGTATAGGGGCTATAGGGCTAAATATGGAACTTGTATATAAGCTTGATGATCCACACGCAGTTCTAATGTTTTTCAACACGAATGTTATCTTGCAGGAGACGTCTGGGGATGAAGCTTTGGAAGAGAATACTGCTGCCACACAATCGCAGTCCGATAATAGTCGGAGTAGTTCACCTATCGAACAAAGCGAAAAGCAGTACGAAGCGAAAAATGCGACAAAATACTCGGGTATCTACGTTTTCTATTTCTCGCAAGGAAAAGGTTGCGAAAATGTATTTTCTTGTAAATGCAGGACCTGGACGAGGGTCAGCACAATCAAACCAAGAAAGCAGAGCACTGTCAATGAGTTTGCCCTCTACCTTTGCAAACTTGGCACAGTTCGGCCTGAATATACCTTCCGGCCGCAATTCGGCGAGTGCTTTGGCAACCGAGGCCAGAAACTCCCATGTCAATGCTTCTTCGAATCACGGGACAAAAAACGGAAACCGTAAGTTGTACGGTGCATAATAAATATGGTTGCATTTCCATGTTAACTACCCTTGTTTTTTATTCATAGGCGCATCGATTGCCAATGGAAGCGATGCCGGAACTAATCTAAATGCCCAAACACAACAGATGTTGCAACGTACATAATCGACGAATAATCTAAGGTGCGCTCGATAAACTTTCATTGCTTTCTCGTTACTATTTAGGTGGTTTGTTTTACCAAACCTCAGATGGGTTAGTGTTTGCCACTCCTCCAGGTGCCCCTCTTCCAGACGGTGTCGTTCTTAATTTAAGACATAGCAACTTAGCCAAAGATTCAAGTCAGTTCCCGATTAGCGCAAGTGATAATTCTAACAAGTGGGTTAATTAGGTGCCAATGCCAGTCAATCCTACGTCGCTGTCCCTGTCTCACATGAAGTTCTCCAAAAGACAAAGACTAGAGTCGCCAACTCTGGCCAGACGTCTTTTAAAGCCAAGAAACTTAAGGTGGAGCAGTGAAATAACGGTGCGAACTCCCTGGTCTTAAGGAAAGAACTTGTTTGACTTATACCATTTACTCTAATCGGTGCTCTGATGACATTATCTATTTTACTGTTTGAACAGTTTTTTTTTCAGGCTGATACTTGTTTGCATAAAAATGCGTGCCTTATAAAGTTGCGAGTTTGTGTGCTTAGAAAATATAGAAGCTTCAACTATCTTTAAATTATATGAAGTTCAGTATTAACGCACTGTACTTGTATTGAGTTCAATTCATTGTATCACATTTTTTTCAGAACTATAATTTGGGTAATATGCTTAAAGCGGACATTGCTTAGCCGCAATTATAATTTCCGCAATTTAAATACCTTAAGTACCGAAAAGGCGCTTTTTCCTTTTTAAATTGGGAATTTTCAGGGCTGCCGCCAGGCGAAGCTTGTGAGCCTTGGTAAAGGCTTCGCCGCTAGATGTCGTTTCCTGCATATTTAATTACTTGTTTTGTTGGCTTTGTGTATGTGAGTGAAATTTATTGCACCTCAAAAGAATATTCCAAACTACCGACAAATAAAGAATATACCATAAAGAAGTTATTGCATAGGTAACCGTACACACTGTAATTCATTCAAACTTGATAGATTTGACTTAAGAGTTTGATTTCAACCATTTTTTTAAATAAAGGTAATATTACCTGCGCTGCGTCCGGCTGCGTCACGTCGGCCTACCGTCTTGGTGGAACTGCAGTTGGCAAGAGTTGGTTAGTAGTTGGAACTGGCTAATAACATTTAACATGCTGTTAAGGAAGCACTAGACAGACATCCTTGCGACGAGTAAAATGGGCGACAATAATTTTACTGTTGGAGACAGAGTTCAATGCGAAGACAATCGTGGAACAGTACGCTATGTAGGAGCACTTCCTTCTACAACTGGCGTTTGGCTAGGCGTAGATTGGGATAATCCTTCGAGAGGCAAACATTCCGGACTGCACCAAGGCCAGCAGTATTTCCAGACAAAACATCCAACGTCGGCAAGTTTTGTACGGTCCGCTAAAGCTGAGAAAGGCATTTCAATTTGTCAAGCGCTGAAAAATAAATACGGAGATGTTCAAGAAAGTTCTGTGATAATGGACAAGGAACTGAAAGAGGAAGTCAGAAGGGTTATGAAAGCTACTTTGCTAGAAATAGTCGGCTTCGAAAAGATTGCTGAAAAGCAAAGGTATAATATTAGCTATAATCTAATTCGAAAGCGTTGTTTAATGTCTCATTCTAGTAACCTGAATGAGATGTCGGAAGCCATTTTAAGTTATTGGCGCATAAGTTCGCCGGGGTTACCTGGCGAATTGGCTGAAACATCTCCAAATATTAGGATCTTAGTTTTATCTTGTAATCTGCTGAAACATTGGGAAGACGTAGCAAGAGTATGTGAGCAATTGCCTAGTCTTCATTCTCTTGATCTTAGGTACAACTTTTTATGGTGCATATTCTGTATGGTTAATTTTGCATAATTATACAGGGACAACCGTCTGGAAACACCAGAGGCTCCGAAGAGTCTTTCGGACGCTTTTGCAACACTAAAAACTCTAATTCTGAGTTCGTGTGACTTGGACTGGCCTGCCCTTCTCCATTGTTCTAAAATGTGGCCCCAAATCGAAAACCTCTTTGTAATGTCCTGACATGAAATGACGAACTGATTTGTGAACGATCCTCTCTAGGTTACGCATAACAAAATTACGTTCCTCACTCCATTTACGGATGTCTTGCAGAACTTGCGTGTTCTGGATCTAAGTGACAACCACGTAGAATACTGGTCGGAATTGAATCACTTGGGAGAACTTCAACAGTAACTTGCTTCCTTTATGAATTGTGTTTGCAAACCCTTAAAACTTTATTTGTTGCCTTAGTTTGGAAGAGTTGTACTGTGCACACGTTGGTTTGAAGAACGTTGACATTCCGGCCAACAAAACCTTATTCCCTTCCCTACGCGTTTTACGCCTGCCACACAATCAGTTGTCCCAGTGGCGAAGCATTTCGGAGCTTAACAAGCTCCCAGTTCTGGAAAACTTGAGAATCACGAACAATGATGCTCTTCCTGCTAGTAATTGCGAGACTAGAAGTCAGCTTGTCGTTGCACGTCTAGCCAAGTTGAAGGTAGACGTTGCTTTAACTCCAGCAATCTTCCTGGAACGAGTATCGTTTTTCATACTAACGGGACTCATCGTTTCGGACAGATTTTAGATGGCCGGATTTGGTCCGCAGCAGAAAGACGCGGCGCAGAGATTGATTACCTTAAAAAATACGGCAAAGAATATCTGGAACTTCGTTCAGCATCAAATCAAGCTGAGATGATTGTGTTCCTCGAAGAGCACCCTCGCTATATGGAACTTATTCAAAGTAAGAATAGCTTCGTGTAGTAGACCTCTTTGCTGCTATGAATTTTATCATCTCATCGGGAGGGTAAGAAAACGGCACTCCAAGAGTTAGGGTCGCCGTTGATACCCCCTCCCAACAACAAAAGAATCTGGGTTAAGAACATCCAAGCATTGTAAGTTAAAAAATGCTCTGGCTACACTTGACTCCACAAGACTCGTCTAGTGTCAGACCTTGTTATTTTAGACATTCAGAGAGATACCAGCAGACTTGTATAATTAAGTGGTGTTTCATTCCCTTTTTTCTATCTAGAGTATGGTCCCCCCGAAGCAGGAGAGCTTCAAGCTAAACCCACTTCGTTAGCCAGCAATCTACTGAGTAAAAATACGCTTTTTCCTTGCATTGTGCAGAAAAACCCAGTTGTAGTGAAAAAGTGTATTAATACCATCTTCCTTATCATAGATCTGACTTTGCGCTGTGGCTCGGAATCCACAATAAAACGACTTCCACGTTCCATGACCGTCCAAAAACTGAAAGCATTATTTATGCGAACTTTCCGTGTCGATGATACCAACTTGCGGCTCGTAGCTCTGAATGCTGAAGTAAGTCATTGTGCAGCGTATTGACTAGATTCTTAACATGCACGCCAAGAGGTGTGTTCGCCTTAATAAAAAAAAGTTCCCTCCCATCCTGTAGAATCCCGCTTTGCGTATTATTATGGACAACGACTTGAAGGAATTGGACTTTTTCTCCTTATCACCAGGCGACGTAATCGAGGCTCAATAGAATCAGCAGTGGTGTCAACGGTAAGTGGAAATAACTTCCTAACAAACGTCCGGCCCCTCCTGCAAGAAAAGGCACAAAAAAGGGTGGTTAACGCGTTAAGAGGACGCCAGGTCGCCAAAAGCTCTCCAGGACTCTTGACTTCTTAATGTACTGGGCATGGCGCGTTAAGGAATATATTGCGCAGCAAGAAGAAAAGTCTAAGTTTTATAAGTGCACGGTCAGAGTTTTTTCTTGGCATAAGTTTTTCTCCCGGTGTAAAAGGGTCGATACCGTGTTTCAGTCAGGTCTTAGGAGAACCTTGTGGTGCAAGCAAATTGATGCAGAACTCGACTCTTTGAACTTCTTTTGGTTCTTTCTTTTTTTTAATAAAAAAGAAGTTGGATTTGCTCTTAAAAACGTTCAAGAACGCTTCAAGATTCTATCTTTAATTTTTTCCCTGCTTGGAATAAAAGAGAGAAAACTCCGTTTCTGCACTGTTGGGATCTTTTCGAGCGTTAATACTGTACCTTTGTATTGAGCTTGCGCCATCATTGTAGGATTCTGCAGTGTCAGTTCGTTAACCTTCCAGTAAATGTCGCTAATTCGGGCAATACATTTGACTTTGAGTTTACCACTTGGGTAATTGTAGTCGTTTAGACTCATGTGCAGGCCAAGTGTCGTTGTGAACGTGTCGTCAGGATGCTGAAGTGGGGTATAACTGAGTAGGTACTCTTCGGGGGCCTGTTGGAAGCGGGAATTCGGTGTTATTGAAGTTTTATGCTAAAAAAAAGCCGACAACAGACGACTTGAGTTTGAAGAGGAAAAGGGTCGTGGCAGAGGGGTGGGAAAAAAATTATCCAGCGACTAGCATACTTCGAGTCCGTTGATAAGCCAGGTCAGATTGACGGGAGGGTGAGATTTGCGCGATGTGCAATTTAGAATCAAGGGCCGATCCGGGTACAGCTTCTGATCCCCTTTGATGACGGGATCCTGCTGGGGCAACACTAAAAGCAGACGAAACGTTAGCACAACGACTATAACATACAAGGGCAGGGGAAAAAAAGAGGGGAAAAAAGTTAAGAGGTAGAGCTCTTCCGAGGCAACACCGCCCAGCAAACAAAATACGGGTGTCAAGGAGCCAAAAGTCCGGCCATTTGATCGGGATTTTTACGATGATTCAGTTCCGTCCCCAATTCCTTTCTTGAATTCCCTCCTATAAACGCCCATGGACGACGCACTTACGCTTTTACGATACAAAACAAAGGTGCTATTTTGCCTTTTGAAATGGGATACGAAAGAAAATACGTACCAACGACTCTCATATGGTTGGACCGTGTATCGGAATTGAAACCGGGAGCCTCGCCGGCCACTTCACAGCGCCAGTTGCCCGTGCTGGCGAACGTTACGCCTACCAGCTTGAGATGTGTTGAATTGGATCCGCCCAACTATCTTTGGAAGTGACGCCCATATCCGAGTGATCATTTGTAGGATTCAAGAGTTCGAGTCGAGCAGAACAAGGAAATGGAAAACGTAAAGTAAAGAAAAAAAATACAGCATGACATTAGCCCTCATGATTGTAAGGCCTGAAAAGTAGCAGGGGCACAATGCAATTCATCAAGCTCCATAAGACCCAGCCTCGTGCTTTTATCTGGCGTTTTTTTCGTGGTTCGCATACACAACTTCCGTCATCGACGAGAGAATAAGTGGCAACAATATAACAAGACATGAGAGAACGAGGGTTTGCTTTTATATTGGAATATGGCATCTTTTATGGATGTGCTACCATGTTTTTTTTTTTTCGTTTTTGTTGTTAGTTTGGGATATACATACGTCAAGGGTAATGCCAGGAATGTCGAAGCTTCGTTTGGTGGGTGATTCCCTGGGTCGATAACGAAAGACTTCGCGCTCATTGCTGTACCAGCGACTCGTATACAATTGCTCGCTTTGTAAATTGTAGTGACAGACCAATGTCATATCCGAGCCACGGTTAACCACAGCGGGCACGTCCACCGATTCGATTTTTAACGGGACTCCTATAAATCACGAAGACAAAGAAAAGTAAGAGAAATTTTTTTTTCTAAACTAGCAAACGAAAGAGATTCTTTCGTTGTCCACAGATTTATAGAGAAAGCTCTCTTAAAGCGAGCCAAGAAGCATGAGAACATTATTATTTCTTCGCTGGCCCTTTTCAGTGGCTTCCTTTTGCCATCTTTCAACCCTTGCCACCAGGACGCAATTAACTAGCCCATCGACACCCGAACCCCGATGTTAAAGGGAGGCTGAGAACTAAACAAATGGCGTGACGGAATTTTTTTAAAAAATGGGGGGAGGGACAATGAAGAGCCCCGAGCCATATCTATCACCAACTCAATTATCTAGCGCTAAACCCTTCCATGGTTGGGAATTTTTTTTTTTTTAAATATCTCATTTTTCCTCCCAGCCAGTAAGGAACGAAGGATCAATATAAAATGCCAACAAGGCAATGGGTCAGTGAGTTTAAAGATTATTGGATTCACCTTGTCTCACCATTACCAAGCCCGTAAAGATCACTAAGGAATACATGACACGTGAAGCACAATTAAGTGTTCGTCTCGACACCAATCAGTTCAAAATTGAATTATTTCCTGTCGAAGGCAGATGCCAACCGAGACGTATATGATCCACCGAGGAAAGTGTTCTAACTCAACTAATATAGTCTATTCAAGACTAAAGCCTACGCTTGCGACGGGTCCTCGCCCGACTTTCACGTTCGACTCAACTCGCCAGACGCAGGATAGCGAGAGATCGGGACCCGAAGCTCCCAATTCCCTATTCTCGACTGATAGAGGGAGAGAGAGGAAGATTTACCCCGAGTATCGGAGCGGGGAAGGAAGCTGCTCCCTTGTGCGATGCTAACCCATCTTTCCCTCCGTGCGTGAAACGGGGAAGAGCGTGCGTGAGGAAGGTTTATGTTTTAAACGGATATCTCGATATGTATAAATAATGCGATAGACACTGTAAACGAAGGAGTAAGGCGCCTGGTGTTGTTCTTAAGAGAATCTAACCCCCCGTGCCGGGTTTTAAAGATCCATAGCCTCCCATAACAAACAAACGGCGGAGTTTTGGGGCAGATGTACAGTGCTCGGTCATCACACTTGCATCTTGTCTATTCCTTAGCGAATCTCGCTGTTTTGCCTTGTGTCCCATGTCTCTTTTTTTTCCCCGGGGCAGCGCGTCTCTCTTCGGGAAAGTTTTTCATAGCCAAATTAAGATCCCGGTCTCGGATAACAAAATAAAAAAATCTTTTCTTTTACAAGATAGTGTACTGAACAACTTGGAGAGCAGGGAAGACGTTTTTAGAAAACTTAAAGCTTGGTTTGCTGTAGGCTTTACTTGTGGGGCTCACAAACGAGCTACAGCAAGGCAAGCAAAAGCTTTTGTTCTTTTCCTTCGTTGCCCAAAGTTACCCATTGGGGGGGGGATGTAATTGCGTGGAAGAAGTTAATGAGCGTGGTAATAGGCAGGAGCGAAGTCAGTCGCAGAAGTCGCAAACTTCGCTTTGCACTATTTTTCTTTGGAAATTATAGTTTGTATGTTCATGAACTTTTTGTTTGGGATCCCAAGGAAAAAAGTTTGGGGGGAGGGCAGGAGATACGGAAGAAAAACGTTTTAGAAAAGAAAGATTGGCTGTTTTTTCCTGTGCGGACCTAGAAGAAAACGGTCGCCACACATATGTTGTGCTATCTAACGTCCGAAAGATTTTAGCATTTTTTGGATTTTTGTTTGGCGCACCCAGGAGATTGACAGCGAAGGCCGGTTTTCCGCAACCTCGGTATTCTTTTCGCTGACGTTTGCAACATAACATGTCAACAAAAAAGCAATGCAAGCTGCTGCTGCTGTGCTGAATAAAGCATTGTTGCTATGGTGCCGTAGTTACACTAAATCTGTGTGACATGGGCGGACTGCTGGTTTGGCGCTCTTCTTAGTCACTCAGGAGTAAATACTTCAAAGATACGTCTGGGCCTAAGCTATATCGCGAGGCAGTAAGAGGGTTTATTTTCCTTCATATTTTTGCTCTATTTCCTGGACAACATAGTGCTCTACGAAAAGGCCTGTGATGCAGCCCTCAGGATTTAGCTCTTATAGCATCTCTCGCTTCTCTCTGACCCTCTCTCTTTCTGTTATTAAAGCCACACATACATAGGGATAAGACAGGGAAATTACGAGGAAAACCATTACCCAACTTTGTTCCACGTCTGGCTTGCATGGGGAGCGCTAACTTGTTGAAAAGTGAATTTACAAACAGGATTGCATTCTTATTTATGTTAGGGAATTGACCCCTGTCTAAGTAAACACATACATAGCCGCGTTGAAAGGATTTCGAATCCGTGTGTGGCAAGGATGTTGTCTCTGAACACGCAAAGATGCATAATGATTGCGAGTAAACTACCCAAAACTCTCCACGACAATTTCGTGTTGTCCTTTCACATCGGAGTTGGCAACTAAGTTTGGTGCCACGCTTGAAAAAGGAGATACTGCTTCTATTATTGTATGCGTGTTAATATTTATTTTGAACAGCGGAGATGTAGCGTTTCGCTCCTTGGGGATTACAAGAAGACGATGTGAGTAATAAAATGATAAATATATTCGTAAACTCACTGTTGTTCGGAGACAAAGTGACGTCATTTCAAGCGTCGAGTGGATGCAATTAAACATCTGTGTTTGAACACATGCGTTCTCTTTTTTTCAAAAGCAATAAAGGTTATTGACGGTATTCCAAACGGGGCAGAGGGGAGGAACTCGACGAGTTGTGCCCCGTGTTAGATACGTACTCTATATGTTGTGACAAGCTGTTCTATTTCCTGTTATGATTCCGTATCAGAGACCCAGAAATTGTTGCTAGTTTTGGTCTATACTACTGCTGCTCTTGGTGTAGCGTTTTCTCTTGAGCTAAGTTAGCTTGGCATTACTTTTCTAAAATTCATGGCGCTGTTGCTTTGGATGCAAGGGCCAGCGTTGCTCGTCGCCTTCCTGTCACTGTTTCTCAGCTAGTTATATTAATGTTGAATATCACAGTCTCGGGGAGCTTAGTTGTAAGCACAGTACACAACAGCAGTTGTTGCATTTGCCACACATTTCCAGTGCCGTTCATACTGTTGTCACTCATTGTGTTTCTAATTGGTTGAAAAGGATCAACACAGCGAGAGAGTGAGAGACAGAGAGAATTATAGCGTCTTTACAGGCGAGAAGCTGGTGATAGCTACGTACTGTACAAGGAAACAATGCAAAATGACTAATGCGGAGGAAGCTGGGAACCTGATTTCAGGCCGAAAACTGTCTTTTCCGTACGGATCTGTAAGTTTTTTTTTATTTTGGTTTTTTGTTTGCTTGGGCCCTACCAGTTCTTCCAAATAGAACCAACAAAGCCTGGGAAAGAGCACAAGTGGGACCTATTGATTGTCTCGGTCATTTTGTGTTTTTTACTAGGCTTTGTGTTTTATTCCTTTGCTAATTGGAACAATGCCATTTACAAATATACTGTTCTATTAGGATTGAATGTCAGGCCAAACGTCGTGTTCATTATCTATTTTGTGTATTTGTGCACAGATTCTACAGAAACCAAAGAAGGAAGAGCCAACGGAGAGTGCGGATGACCAGTTACCACTTGAAGAATTGCTCGAGTTACAGCGGGATCCGGCTAATGGACCACGCACTTGTTCGTGTTGCACCGTTTCTGTAGCTCGCAGTCGTTCGTACATAGTCGTGTCATGCGAAGCATGTGCGGGGCGTGATGCCAAGCATGTGTTAAATAAGTGCGACACTAGTTGGGAGCCTGTCAAATGTATATCGTTCGTGACAGCGCTAGGATTGCTCCTGTGTTGGACGTTCGTCTACACGCTTCTTGATTACTGGGATATAATCTAACCCGTCCTCGTTCTTAGGTTTTCTTTTCTTGCTGTAATGCCATTGACAATAGAGCTTATTACTTCCAAAAGCAACGGCCCGGCTGTCTGACAAGAAATGGAGCCAGAATTACTCGAAGCCTCTAATGAATTTGGAGAAAAATGGCCGGCCAAGGTAGCAAATTTAGTCTTCGAAAACTTCGTTGTCCGAGTCAGCTCCCACGTTCCGTACCGGTTCGTCAAGCATGTTCTGGCAACTTGGAGAACTCACGATGGACGACGAAGACGAGTTTTCTTTTCGCTTTTGTTTCACTTGTTGCAAAATAGCACTGAGCGCTCCTACTCTTGATTTTTTGTGGTCTTTGCACATGCTTGACCCTCCCGTTGGAGCAGAAGTTGCCGAAGCGGCTGGCGCTGTTGATGAATCGGACTTGTCTGCTCCGTCAGAGGTAATGATCTTTATTTGAGGGATGTCAGTCGACGAGTTGCCGAGTCCTGCGGCAGGAACAGCAGACGGACTCGTGGTAACAATAGGAAAGGCATGGACAGATGCGTTTAGCAGACTGGGCTTTTTCTTGTTCACTACCGCAGCGTTGATTTGTGCCGGAGATTTTTTGGATGCTGCTGCTGTTGTTGCTCTTGGATCTTCAGGCAGCAAAGATTCGCTGATGTCCAAGTCGCTAGCGTCACCGTCCATTTGCGCTCGGATAAGCGAAGGGAACTCACTTCCTGGCATTTCCGAGTTTCCGCCGCATCCCAAAGCCGCGTTATTAAACCCCAAAAGAAAAAGAAAACAGGAGCCAGGCGAAAAAAAAATCAACGAAAAAGAAAGAAAAAGGAGTTGGCAATTACGCGGAACTTTTTAGGAGATAAAAGAGTCTGAAATCGAATTAAAAATACCGTTAATGGGCCTCAGCTTGGTCTCTATCGCTTCGTTGGCCAACTTGGATGGAATGACGGGTATTTGCTCCGTATTTGTAGAAGTAGGCTGTCTCAGAGCGCCAGATCGCCATTGCATGCCAACCTTCTGGGGAAATAATGTCTTGGGTTCTTGGGTTTTGGCCTCGAGACCGGGTTGCGATTTTGCGGGGTCTTGGTTTTGGTTGCCTGCATTCTTCTGTCGGTTTTTCCGGCGTTCTTCATTGCGTTCGTGTCGTAGTTGCAAACGGAGGTCCGTGGCCGCTTCGCGCAATGATGCAGATAACGAAGCCAGATAGTAAATGACCAGGATCAATAAAACCAAGAGCGGAATGACAACTCCGGGAGAGGAAATGTAACTGAGGACCCAGTGCAAGCTGGACGGGAGGAAATTGAACAGAGATTGAGTGAGGATGTGGAACATGCGAGAGTAGTCGCTGAAAGGGCCACAATGCCATGATGGTTCCAGCCAAACTATGGCGTACGCTACGGGTAACGTGCATAAGAATAACATCATTAGCAACAGCCACAGGTAGAAGTTGTTGGACCGAGAAGCGCGGAAGATGGTCTCGTGGGGCACATTACATGTCAGGACAGCCCATGAACGAACGTACAACAGGATCGTTAATTTCACGATATTGATCAATGGCAGTCCAGGAGAGAAAAACATCCCCATCCTACGCAAAGGAATTTATTATTCGGGATTGAAATGGAACTCACTGCCGTAGCAAGCTGCGCAAATTTGAAAACCATATTCTTAAACATTTGCCTTAGGAACATTTGTTTCGTCATCCTAGCAAAGGAAGTTTTCGGGCTTTTAAGGAAATTAACAGCGTACCATATCATGCCTTGGTTGTTGACAAGATGTAGAATATTTTCAGCGATTTTGAATTCGCCATACTGTGGAAAGTACTTTTCCAAATCCCAGCACCAGCAAGGATTCAAAATACGGACAAACAATGCGCGAATAAAATCAATGATGAGGATAAAAGCAGTGGTGAAAACCTGAGAGAAAAGAGTTGAGAAAGAGAGAAAACAAGAAAAGGAGAATCATTAATGCGACGAACAAAAGTTAAACCAAAATTAATTAATCAACTGATTTTATTTCGTCAGATTACGTGCCAAATTATAAGTTAAAAACTTATGGATTAATTTAGAAGAAAACAAAATATGGGAGAGCGTTATTTTCGAACAGGGAGTTGGCCGCAGGTGAACTTCTCGCATTTTTCTTCGCCGGCAAAGATGTCGTAAGAAGATTTCAGGGTTTTGGGAACGATTTTAGACACGCTCTTGGTTACAGTTTTGGCCGAATCGTAGGAACGGGCAAACTTGCCCGCTTCGCAAAGCAGACGCTGGATACATTCCTCGGAGCGGAGAGCAGTAAAGACTATTTGGGTCAATTGACTAACTTGGTCGACGGTCAGCGTCGGAGTTGCGGAAACTTCTCGGCGACGGCGAATAGGTTTGTCTTTCTCATCGTAGTATTGGTCAGGGGGAGCATAATACTCCTCAGGAAAGTACTCTGGTGGCTGCTTGTCTAACTCAGGTTTGTTTTTCTTGGGAAAAAGACCGGGGAAAACGGCAGCTACGACGACAACGGTGGTACGGACCACGACCACTACAACCACGACGACTACGATCAAGACGAGGGGCAAAGCGAGGAGCAGCAGCGGTAATGGAAGCTTTTTCAGGAGAAAAAAGCCCTCTTCTTCTTGGACGACACCACCTTCACCAGCTACTGGCACTGCAGCAGGAGCGGACATGGGAAACGAAGTAGCGGGAATGGAACCGAACCCTGTCATTCCGGGAGTTGGGATGGGAGCCGGAGGGTAAGCAGAAGGGTAAGCAGAGGGTGCTCCCATGGTGGGGTATCCCATACCAGGATACGCACTACCCATACCGGGATATCCACCACCACCACCCATGCCAGGCAGTCCAGCGGTCGGTCCCATACCAAAAGCTTCCATTGTAAGCTTTGAAGTCTGTAAATAAAAATAAACGGGTTATTAATTAACTCGCATAATGAAGTACGTCACACGTTTTGAATTATCGAATAAAACTTACCTTAACAGCTAATGTAAGAAAGAAGAGTTGTCTTGCTGGTCGAAGATGAGACTGGTAAATTCAAACTTTGGTCCAGTCTATTTATACCTTAGATGACCAGACAAGTTTTATCATAGACCGGTAATAAAGATTAGAGAAAATAGGGGAAAGTTCGTCAAGAGGTCAGAAGGTAAATTAAGAGAGAAGGGGATTGTGGTGGCATTTCTCGTCTTAAGAACCCTTTCACCTGTCAAAAAAGTATAACTTTCAAGCCTTTCCTAGAATTCGACCCATGGAAACTGAAAACGTGGCGTGCAGAAGTTATGACTTAAGCTGCAAGTTTCTAAATTAAAACGAATCCTGGAAGAATGTACAGCAGAGCAGTGAAAGTATTACCAGGTCCATGACTGTGAGCTTGACAAGTTCTTGGCCAAACATGGTTTCCCAGCATAATCGCCGTAATTCTATACGTGTTTCTTCATCCAGAGCAGGGGTAGTTGAGACTGGGGCCATGCTGGTTTGCCGATTTTCTGCCGAGGGAAATAAAAACGTGCATTTATTACGAGTGAGAGGCTTTCTTTGCATTGCTGAAAGCGCTTCCGGTCTCGGAATTTTTACTTGGACTGAACGAGCCGGGCTCTTGGCTAGTAGTGGATGCTGTAAAAGGAGAAGATTGTCCGCGGGAACTGGTCCAGTAATCGGTACACCCTTGAGGGTTATCTCCCCGGCACGCAGGCTTGCTTCCACGGCTGATTTCTTGTTGCGGCGAAGCTGCTGCAGTGGTCGTGAAATCAAACGTTTCCTTAATCTGCCCATCGCAAACTTTCATGTAGCACATATTTTCCGTCGAGGAAGCTGGGGAGCTTATCGTAGATGTTATAGGCCTTTCGCTACTCGTATTTTCCGTGTCACTGTAATCGTAATAATCGTATTCTTCATGAAACTCCGGGGAAAGGCGAGTGGTTTCTGGGGACGAAAGGTATTCATGGGGCAATTCGTTCGACATCGTTTGGCTTTGATAAGACGTCTTGCCTTTGGTTTTGGCATGCTTCATTGTATGAATAATTTGACTCAACTTTTCCAAAAGTTCTGTAAGTCCTTGGTCGTGGTCGCTTGGGTTGTAGTTCGTTTGAGGTGTTGAATGATGTTCAAGAAACTGTTGGACTAGTTGTAAGTGAGACGTGGAGTTAGTCGCGGCCAGGATCTTCAATTTAGACTCTAATTTGTCATATAGTTCCATAGAATGGGCGTACAAGAACTGGCTATTCCCACTAGTGTTTGACCTAAATAATACCGGATCCGGGGTCGGTAATGAGGTGAAATTGAATCCCAGGAAAAGTCCCAGGACAGACGTAGCAGTAAACTCGGTGGTTAATTGTGGAATTTTTGTGCGGCAATCCATCAAGATCTGAATACATGGCATGGATGTGACGTTGGCAACGATGTCCCATGTTGTCAAGTTGTCGTAAACGCCTTGATACACAGAGACCCATTCGCTGTAATTAGAAAAGTCGTCAAGAAAAGTCGTATTAAGCAATGTTGCATTTTCCCATGAGGGCTCAGCGGAGTAATCGTCAAAGAACCCAGTCGTTCCATTCTCCATCCAAGGCGCCAGCGTCATATTGCTGTAAACCATGGTAGGGAATTCGGTTGCCAGAGTTGCTTGCCTGACTGTACTGATATTCGTTTTTAATTCTTTCAATCGCTCCGTCTTGAAAAATAGAGAGAAAAAACAAAAACGCTTAATTCCATTTGACATAATAAAGGATGCAATTAAAGAAGAGAAAGCTGGAACTAACGACGTACCATAACGTTAATCTTGCCAAAAAGGGCCAGAATGAGTGTATATAAGTTAAGCATGTTGAGGACCATAATCCTGGCTAATTGCCACCGTAATTGACGTCTAGGATGGTAGTGTTCCAAGAGTCCGAACAGCTCAAAGAAATTGGGGTAAATAAGCGAGATAAGCGAAAGGACCACAGTGGTCTCATTTTGTCGCCACCATGAAGAATCGGCTTCGGGCTCGCTGGAGCGTTCGACCACAAGAACCACGGCGTATACACTGAGTGCCAACAGGATTAGCACACAGAAATTAGCCAAGCAGCGTTTAGCTATAATGCGTCGACTAGGACGCTCTTGCTGTTTCTGTTTCTCTTTCTCTTCTAGCAAAGCTTCTTTGAATCCAAGTGTGATAGAAGCCAAGCGGTTAGCTGCTGTCTCGGGGTGACCGATCATAAAATCCCAGCCTGTGAATAACTTCCAAGTAAATGTGCATTCGTCTTCCTTATCGGACAGCTTGGAGAGCCTCGAATTGTGAGCCATTCTGTTTCGCCCCAGCAATCCAACAGCAACAGCAATACGGAAAATAAGGCAGGAAGAGAGATTTTCAAGTCCATTTTAGTTTACGGTCGCAAGAGCGAAGCTTTCGACGGGAATGCATATAGACTTACTTGCGCAGGATGGCTACGAAACTGTAAATGTAAACCGCCAGTCCGGTCAGGAAGTAAGCGAAGGGTAAACGATAGCCCTGATTCGTTTGGTGTCGATTACTGTAGAAGCCGTAGAATATAGGCGAATATTTTAAAATGCCTTCAAAGTCCCAAAGTGTTTCCAAGTCCGTGGCTGTTTGTTCTTCATGCGGCAATAACCCTTTCCGTTCCCCAGGCTCGTTCCAATCTGTAGCTAATACCTAATTTGCGGACAAAAGCAGTTATCGTATTGCGCTGTAGGAAGCTTTTAGGGTTAGAGTGTGGGTGTATACCACCCACTCTAACCAGAGCAGTATGGGGTAGAGTTTTTTCTTTTATTACTTCAGGAATAATGACGAAGGCGGCGAAGATGACGCTAATGACCACATTGATCCAAAAAACCCATCGTAAAAACGTAAAATAGGAAGCGACCACAGATCCAAAATGAGATTCGATCTCTTTAATACGATATTCCCAGGGCATCAATAGAGTTACCAAGTTCTGACATTCTCTCCTGCCTCGCTTAAATAACTAAAACAAATGTAACCCATAAAAATGGGGTCCATTATAAGTTAGCAAAGCCCATTAAAACTTGTTGGGCACTTTAATAGTTCAGATACCTGCATACTTGCATTACAGGGGGGAAAAGCTTTCCAACAAGTTAGCAAGTTTGCATATAACCTACTTTGGTAATTTGCAAGTGGCCTTGCGCCAACAAATCCCGGGCTGTACGACCTTCTGCTAGCCGTTGCTGCAGTGCGCCTTCATGCTGTCGGACGTACGATTTCGCGCGACGTAAAACCCGAAGTTTGTGCCGCATGTCCCAGGGTTGATGCCGAGTATTTTGTATGACTTCCTTGTGTAGGGTCACGTGGTCTGTCAATATATCATCGAGCTCATCCATGGGAATCGTTGTGCTAAAGAGTAGTTTGACTTTATTGTCAAATTTTGCTTTATAAGATCTTCAATATTTCACGAACTCGGCATTGGCGCTAGGCATGATGGAAACAACGCGATGTCTCAATTCCGATTCAGTGGTAGCTGCTCCAGCTGTTGGAGTACCATACGGTGACGATCCCCGGCGGCTCGTGCGACGACCCGGTCGCTTTTTATTAGCATTTTGCCGTTGTAGAATCGCTGCAGCACTCAGCGAATACTCTTCGTCGTCTTCGTCGTCTATAGAAAGGGAACATGTTGAAATTCTGTGCAAAGACCAAGGAACTTGCACAGATTGATGCATACCAAAGTTATTGAACCCTGGGGAGTCTATAAGTTGTTCTTGCGAGCTGAAAGCCACCAAGGAAGTTTGATCAACAGCAAAGCTCACCGACAAACGGTCCAAAGAAAGCTGAGGTGATGCCTTGATGAATGATTGTATGTTTAATTATGAAGAAACCTTGATCTCCTTTGTTTTCTTCCTTGCAATGTATTTTTTTTACCTTTGCGTGGCCAGGATTAAGATCAGGATCAATTCGAAAGTCCACGGAAGCGCCGGATGATCGCCTGGGTGTTTTTCCGTCCAGCTTGAGGATGCCAACGCTGGGATGATGGCTGTGAGCTTCCGACGTTGACGCTGCGGGAACAAGCGGGATTTCTGGAGTAGTCGGCAAAGTCTCATTGACGTTATCCGAAGATACAGACGTTGCTACCTGCGACATGCCCACTACGGAAGGTATTACCCGTTGTAGAAACTTTGAAGCAAACGCAAGCAGAATTAGGCTATAACCATCACACACGGACGTAGCTCTAGCTCCTGACTGATGGGAATGTGAAGCTATCCTTGCGTTCTTGATGGTTCGGGGGCCTTTTCTTGATGATGATGAAGTGTGTGCTAAAGGTGGGAAGATAAACGATGGATTTCCAGGGCGTGGTCGCTGAAGCTGCTTGTTTGCTACTTCTGATCATAACCATAGTCAGGGGAAGTGTTACGGCCGTGTAAATGTAGCAGTTTGACCGACTAGAGAGAGGGAAGATATGAGCTTTGCGAATCCGGGGCTAAACTAAATAGCATCCCATCCGTATCCCGCTTCGAACTTTCTGTTCTTCAAACTTCCTGAGTCTCCCAGTTCAGAGTTTGGTGTAACGACTTGCTTGATTACCTTGATAAAAACCAATACGTCTAATTTCTTCTCTTTTTTCTCTCTCTATTTCTTTCTATATTTTACGGCTTTGCTTTGCATGACAATACCATCTTAGCGCAATTTGATTCCAGTCCCCTTTTAATGTGTACTGATTAAGTCTAGGGCGAGGCAGGTTACTGGAAGAATGGGTGTGGTATCTTTAAAGCCATCTCCGCAAGTCCTGAGAATGAGCTATGCTGTAAATTGCTATTTATGAATGTGTCCAACTTGGGCTAACAAGAGCATAATAAATCTTCCGAGTAATAGAGTTAAGAGTTTCTAATGTTCACGTATTTTATACGGAACTACTGTTTTACTGGATATCTGTAGATTAAACGTTCTTATCTAATACCAGAAGAACTTATCGGATAAGTGAATTCCTAGCGTTGCCATTTATTTTCCGAAAAAGAAACCAGACAGTTTATCCTTTGAAAGATTTATGGGCGAATACGGCAATCCATTACCTTTACGCGGTCGGCTAATATTTAGTTGCCAGTAACAATTTTAGCTGGTCCTACTACATAAAAGTTGCATAAAAAATATCGTGAGTAAGGTTGTAATTTATTGTGTAAGGTAGCAATATACTCTTGATGCTCTCGTTCTTACGACGATCACAATTTTCCTGGAATAAATTCGCTTCGCATCCTGAAATACCTGCTATTTAGGTCCGAACACTAGATGGCGTCTCTTGGACTTTCGTATTCAAAATGCGACGTTCGTGAGTTCGGTAGGTCGGAGAAGAGTTTTGCAAGTAAGTTTATTGATTTCATTTCTTATTTGTCTACTACCATCTTTTATAGTTTGCGCTTAGCCAGGGAAGTTAAGACATAAGAGTGGCTTTACTCACTTTGCATTATTATTTGTATTATTAAGTCTTATGATATCTTATTATAGTCGTTGTAAAGCGAACAGTTATAAATGGCTAAGATGAATGAGCGATCAAATATGACTATTATTATTGATATGCTAGATTTGTAGTAATGATTTGGTGTAAGAAGACAAGGGAAGGGTCTGTCAAGGGCTCGAATACCTTACAAATTAGCCTTGTTATAAAAAAGAAACAAGGAAGTACTTATGTGATGAGGAACTCTGAGGTAAGGAAAATCTTCTTTGTCTCTCACTTTCTCTCGGTCTTTCTTTACTATTACTATTAATTCCGTTCTTATTTATTTAATCAAAGCCCGCACGCAAGCTTCAGTTACTGGAGTAATCTTCGTGACAATAGCCATGGTGAGGACGGGAACTTCACGAAAATGCCAAGAGCTGCAAATTCTTTTTAGATCTAATTTTTCAACCAAAGAAATCTAGATCTACCTACTGCTGTTCCAGCCACAACATTCCATTCGGGACACTGTTTCCCATCACAAAATGTCAAAATTAAAAACATTCGTGACAGTCGACTTGAAAACTTGACATGAAGGGAAAGTTATAGGGCAATTTTTGGCCGGTTGCCTTCGCTTCCTCTCGGCTCGCCGTGGTCCTCTTGTGGCTCATTATATCGGCTGAACTTGACTTGTTGCTTCGTTCCTACCTGTCGGGCTGCTCCGTCAAGATCCAAGATTCCCCTCACCTTGACTCGTGCCTGATTTTCAACTTTAGCCAAAGTAACCCAGAGGCTATTTCAGAAGTTTTGACTATGTTTCTCCTATACTTTTCCTCCTCTCCTCTTCCATCCTTTACTCCGAAGAACCCTTATTTAGTATGCATTGAAAAAAAAGGGCAAGGTGCCCTCCAAACCAACGAGACGTTGATAAAGGCTGGAGGGATTTCGAAGATCGTGAAAGCGACCGATGGACGGAGTCTGTTTAACTTAGAACAAGGGCGGACTTAAATACTTGGGCCGAGAACGGAGCACGGGGCTGCAAAAATACATAGAAAATAATATACGAAAATGTTCGAGGTGTGAGAGAGGAAGGGTGATATGCGAATTGGTTCTCTACTTTTAGCCATGGTTCTTTCTGGTTCCCCCGTCCCAATGGTCGTTTGCACGCTTCCAAAGCCAGCTTTTTGCCTTTTATACAAGGGATATACCTCCTGCTGTCCAAAACAAGAAAATCGGGGGATACGGAGAGAATATCACACAGTGAATTATGACTTCGTCACCTATAGAGCTGTAAACTTATTTGTTTTCCATCAAGGTAACCTCATATTCCCCACTTTCCTTTTTATGCTTGTGTCTTTAGTCGTTGGCTTTGGTTCTTCGACAATATCGGGCGCACGGCGGCCGCGCCTTTAAATATTTAAAGAGCTTTTTTTCGGTTGGACTTTTTTCTATTAACAATACAGTCAAGCCCTAATGTGCTCGCTAACCGCCACGCTTATTCTGTGACGTGCAGCTGTCTTGTCGTGAAAGAGAGAAACAAACAGAAAATAGTTTCGTGATCGTTTGCCCTGATTTACACGACACCTGCCTGCCCATGTCGAGCTTTACTTGCTTTGCGTCGAACCTCTCGCAGAGCGCGCTGCGATTGGTACGTTTGAATTTAAAAGGAGACACCAGGTGCAACTTTCTGACTCCTATAAGTATGGCAACCGTCTCTTGTGCCAGAGCGCGTAAAAAGCCCCTCCTGGGCTTATTGTTGTGTGTGCGTATAACGGACATTTAAACGAGACGGTGGTGTGGTCCTGCCATCCCCCTCGGGGCTTCCAACGGTCGTAGCCAGGCATTTAACGATTTAAGGCAAATGGCTGATATATGCTAATGACTATGTGGTGTGGCGTTGGAAATCTATCCATCTTGTCTCACTCTATCTTTTAGCAGAAAGCACAGGGGCTTTTCTGAGCCCTTCTCTAAAAAACGTTGCATCCATAAAGAAAAAAATGCGCGCTAGTAATAGATAACACTAGAAAACGCCCCTATTTAGGGCGATAAAGCGAGGAAGATGTGGAGTGTTTTAGAGTCAGAATACTTATCCTCGCTCAAGAGTCCCCCCACCCCACTCCCCTCCCCGTATAAAGCGTGTTTTCGTTGAATAATTTGGATAACTGCCCGTAGCCGTGTGTGGTAGTTTTATAATGTAGTTTTTAGTAATAAACATAGCGTTTATTGGTTATCAATGGTGGGCAATCTGTTTCCGGTGTTGTTTTCTGAATAAACAGCTGATGTGAGTTCATGATTTCTAGATTGGTCTTGACAGGGCGGGTTCATTGTGTGTTGAGACGTTTCAGTGGCAACCGTACGTTCATTAATTATACGGGGAGCAGTTTTAGTCTCTGTTTGCCGTTGTAAGTCATGTCATTTGTCACGGGTGCCGACACAAAAGCAGTTGGACCGTGAGGAAGTTAAGAGGTCGTCGTAGGCCCGCTAAGAAGAACGTGACCTGGCATATTCAACAAGTATTTCGTCGCTACGCTTTTGCAGTATTTCACCCCCTTCCTTGGAACATTAGGACGCTTTGGTGGTTTCCAATTCTGACGGTCAAGAAAACCACGGTTCATGTGTATATATAGTAGACTCATGGGTCGGAAGTTGTGGAGTTTTGCTGTTAATTATGAGAGCGAACTTGGTACATTTCTCAAGCTTTAGGGGCCAGCGCGTCCTGCTTTTTCTGGAACACTATAGCCGTTATAAAAGCCTGTAAGCATTAGGCCGGACTCATTAGATTCAACTGGTGCTCTATAAAACTAAGCAGGAGGGTTTCTGTAATTTTCACCCTAAATAATCTAAGTAATAATATTAATATCATCATAATAATATCTATGAGTGTAATAAAGGTCAAAGTCAAGCATTCTTCGTTCTGCGTTTTTGCACTTCTTGAAAGCATTTTATGCAAAAATTCTCCTTAAAAGAAGTATGTGCCGAACTATATCGGACCAGAAATATAAACGTTTTCCGGTACAACATTCATTCCCGCATACGCAACGTCTTTTGGCAGGTGGCACGGCAATTAAGTAGCAGCTAACGCCATATTCCTTATTTTGTAACCTACAAGACGCAATTCACTTCCGTTGCCACACTTGGATCCGCCTTTCTCTTTCCTCTTAGGTTGATGGAGTTTTATTGAACTTCCGAGGTATTGGCGCCGTTTCTTCCAACGGAACGGACATCCTTTCTGGTGTAACGGCAATAATATGCAAATAACCCAAGCTAGCGTTCCGGTTCTATTAGCAAAGATCCACTTGCATCTACGATCTGCAAAAAAGGGCATATTTGCCCCGTAACGTTGTAATGGCTCGTAATGGCTCATTGGCCTTATTCTAGACGTTCAATTGTTAGTGTGTCCCGCATTCTTGGCTCTGGGACACGTAATGCGAGCTTGTCTTGACCATGTCTGCCTTGATGACTTTGGAATGATGAATTGTCCCTTATAAACGCATAGACCATTACAATAGGCTTGTTATGTATACATAGGACGTTATGAAGGCATAGAAAGAGAGGTAATATTAGGGAGGACAATTGACGAGGCTTTCGGTGCTTCTCTCGCGTATGGCAGATGAGGTCCATGCACGAGACCTTCAGACGAAGAGTGGCAGTGCACTTGATGGCGAGACGGCCCGAACCCCATAATTCCCCCAAATTTAGCTAACTTCTAGGTTCGTGTCTCGTGTATGTCTTTTAACTTCTGAGGGTTCCCTGTGATTAGACCAATCCCAGGAAGCGTCTATTTGCTTATCAAAATAATGCGGGAGGCTGACTGGCTGTTTCCTAAGACTATTATTAGTCATTCGAAACCTTCACTTTGAAGTGCACGAGAGAAATTTAAAGACGGGACGCAACATTAGAAAACGATTTAGTTTTATAGGCTATTGTTGCAATCATAATGTCTTCTGGAATCAACCTCGATTCATTGGGCCATGTTTCCCAGCAACCTGAATTGTTGGCTGTTTGAAAGGCCGTAGCGTAACTCAACATAGAGAGGCCCCCGACACCGAAGCGAATTATATGTAGGCGTTAGCGTTTGCAAAACAAAGATTCACAAGATATACGGTAGAGAAGAGGGGCGTAGAGTACGTGAAGTTTTAAGAAGCTTCGTAGCTCAAGAGTAATGTGTTTTGGGAGCGAGGAAAGTGGAAATGGCTCGTTGGCACGAGAATGGGCAACGAAAAAAAAGGTAGTAAATGAGTTTCGAATTTTCCGAATTGGGCCCGTGTGTTCAGACAAATTGGAGGGGGGAAGTCTAGGTTTGGGTTTGAAAAACGAAAACTGAAGCTGAGGTTTGGTTCCAGTAAAAAGAAGACGGGGAGGGGTTCGCAGATGGTGATGGTTGTACGAAAGTTTGAAAGCATAAGGAGAGAGAATTCTCGACAGGTCACCTGAAAAGACCCTCTTGGTATACTTTATACTCGAGCAAAAAGCAAGAGGCGGAGATGAGGCATCCATAAATGTCAGGTCAGCAGGCGGTCACGGTCCATGGTCCATAGCCTATTTCCTCTTTGGGTGCTAGTTATTTAGTACTCACAGCGCTCAAGGTGTTACCAGAAATATCACCAAGTTTCTTAACGAACAAGAAATTTGGCGGGAAAGGGAAAATTGGAATCTTTGTCGCGGCCAAATGGGGCCGTACGATAACGAAGTTTCACCTTGGGCAGCTTGCATTCGCTGATGTCTTGTATGGAAATGAAAGGAATCTGATCCCTGAAAGGCAGTCTTCAAGAGGTGCAGTTTTATGACGTAGACCCTGCAATCTTGTTAGCTTTCAAGCTAGCTGTAATGACACGTTCGGGCAGATCGCTGGTCTTCGTCTTTCCTTTATGGTCCTAGACGGTGGTCACTCGAAACACTTTTAGGCATGCTTTTAGGAAACGTCCTTACCAGCTTTTGTTACTGGGACTTGGAAGTCGCGCCCTGATGCGAACTTTAACCTTAGTGCTAACAAGAGCACGTGCAGACCACTCAGATGGTTGTCGACATCAACAGGGTCCGGGCAGCAGGTGGTCAAATCCTCGTGGTCAAACGTTAAGCTTGCTTTTATGCAGTTTTTCAGTCGAAAGTGAGGCGGGTCATGTCTGAAAGCTGTTTTTGCTAGAAAAGCAACTGTTGGCTGAGGAAGGAGCTGATGACAGGATTACTTTCTCGAGTTTCGCGTTTCAGGTTGCCCTCTTCCGTGTCTGTTTTTCCGCCGTACATTTCCTTCGCCTGACACTTCACGGCGGGCCGTCAGCCGGAGACTCTTTCCTAAACGAACACCATGAGCGAAACTGTTAATAAACGCATACAACCGATTAGGCCAACACAAGAAAGTGATATCCGTGAAGTTACTATAGAATACATACCTGAGAAAAATATCTTCATTGAATGCATGGGGAGCGAAGAAATTCATTGCCAGTCCTCCCTCTAGGTAAACTGGGCGATTAAAAAGAAAAGTTTATTTCCTTTGTCCCATGTTTTCCGGGTTGCATCCCTGTAGCGTCCTGTTCTTCTATCTCTGTCGTAAAGTCCAAACTTTTCTACCGTGCATCCAAAATGCTGCGCAGGTACTAAAAAAGGTGTACGGAAACGCAAAGCTTTATTCCTGAGGTTATGGTTAGTCACAAGTACGCTCATCATCAAGTTTGATGGGGGAAAAGAAGGGGTTGGAGTTTACATTTTCTTGAAATTTAAGTTCGGGTAAATGATCAATGCATTTCATATGGGGGAAAAGGGTTAATGAAGCTAAACGCTGATTCATCGTAAGACTAAAATGGTATCCACCCGCATCTCCACACTCTAGAAGAGGCTTGAAAACGATTTTTCATCTTGGTCAAGACTGAGCACAGGGAGTGAAGGTCACACTTGGCCACAGGCCACAATCATATATGATGTGATGGTCGCCAACTTGCACCTGAGGCTGCTTCCCACTTTTCTTACTAACTAATAACAGGCCTGGCATCTCCCGTAGGACGAAAAGACGAAGTTGGCCGGGGGGAAAGGTTCCTAAGGATGCAGAATAGATGCTAGGCGTAACGGCCGCAACGTTTTTTTCTATTTTTGTGTGGTTCTGCCTGAGAGAACAAAATAAGGTGCTGCGAGAAGCTGCCGGGCGGGGAGTTATCTTATAGAACCGGTAGTTTGGGTTTCTGTGCACTGCATGTTGCGGGTTTTAATGGTGGTTTCCAAGCCGAGGCTCATCATGCATTCAGCAGGAGATTTGGGACGAGACCACATGCACACGTGCATCTCAATAGTGCAGTCTTGTCAGTTCCACTGGGGGGAGACTTTTGAGCCCACTGTAGTATAGAGAATTGATACCATATAAAAAGGAAATGAAAAAGAAAAGCGAGGGAGACATCCTCTTATTTTCCGCTGCGGTAGGCCTATTGTCAAACAAAAACTCTATAGGAGTAGCAGAAAACTTCCGTCCTCTTCGTCTTCATTGAAGACAGCCGGGCTTTTGCGGGAAAGCGAGATTCAGTCAGGGAGAAAATCCTGGGTGATGATTCCCCATAAGTATTTTGTAAGTAGGGGGGGTGCCGGGGGATTTAGAGTTGCAATTTTTTATTTATCTCCATTGGCCAAAGGGAGAATTTCGAGGTGGTAGATGTCTTTCTCTGCACAATACGTGGTATTTTGTTTGCCAGAAAGATTGCTCGATATGATACTTTCCGAGGTATAATGATAGTCGGATGAGCAGAGTTCGTATTCCGCATGCTGAGATAAGTACGTGGTGGTGAGGGTGAGTCTTTTCTCCTGTATCGTGTGTTTCTCGTATTAGGACGTCGTTGAAAGGATGTTCGTCTTATTAGAGGGCTTGGAAGTAGATATTTGAGGGGGAAAAACAGAGAGACAGGGGGAAAGGACGGATTTCCCTTTTCGTCGATTGACATGCAATGAGACATGCAGTCTTTATGAGACTTTCTTGGTATTGTTGTCGCTGGGATGGTACCAAACAGCTTCACAAACAAGCCTTGCGAAGGATCGAGCGTAGATAAGCTTCTAAATTCCCACACTCATCTTCATTTAAACACTAGGGGTGGATTTCATAGAATCTGAAATAAGTGTTCCCAGCGTAAGCTTCTAGAATGGGTTATCAAAAAAAAAAAACAGGCAAGAGCTCTTTCTTGGATTCATTTACCACCAAGTCGTTACGGTGATAACAGAGAAAAAGGCCGTAAAAAGTTAAGGAACGTTGAATTCCGTGAAAAAAGCCTTGAGCCTTTATGCTATAATTTTTTTCTGGTGTCTTGGGTTTGCTAGAAAGTTTCTTTTATGTATTTCTGTTAGGGCTGGGGTGCCAGAAATAAGACACAAAAGCATTTTTTGGTGTGTTTGGCTGTTGCAGCACTAGGGGTTTTCATTGTTGAGGTTCTCATGGCACCCCATAGAAGTGCAAGCAAAGGACGCTGTTGCATACTTACATACTATAAAATGAAATGAGTAAGGAAATGATCATCACCGCAGCTAGCACAACCTTTGACTTTGGGCATTGTCAATCTTTACCTTAGCCAAGCTGTGAAAAACTGTTGTAAAGCAAATGAATAGGCGGAGGTCCTCTTCGTTCTTGCTTTAAATTGCAGAAAGATCCCGCGCTTTGCGCTGTCTTATGTGTAGTGTGAAATCTAGGAATGCTGAGTCATTGAGCATCTCGATGATACCATGCTTTTCCACTGTGTAATCAACACCTCAAACATCCCACAACCATACATTCTACGCAGCTTAGCTAGGGGAAGATTTCAATCGGGATTTCGGGCATGGACACCATTTTTCAAGTTCTTCGCACAAATATGCATATTTGCCCCACAAAATACACCTGAAGTGTGAAGTCGGTAAAGATTTCCGCACCAGAAAAGGAAAATGTGTATAATATTGTAACTGAATTACAAGTTGTCTTTCGCATTAGCGGCGTGAGTTGGCGTTTTATTCTGAAGCTAGTGAAAGTGATGAATGAAACGATTCTCCCAGTCCATAAGGTCTCCGTGATCGAGTGTTCATCTCCGTGGGTGGCAAAAGGGCTAAATGCCAGGTTTTTCGCACTCCAGCACGCTAATCCGCAATCTCGAAAGTTTGACGTGGAACTTACCTTATGTCACTCATGCCCGGTTTTTGATGTATTAAACCCCTCGCATACAACACATACACATCGTTCAACCCTTGGTCGTGGTCATAACCTCGTGTAAGAAGTGTCCGTTCCATGTACGATTGAAAATGCCGAAGCTGGACAGCCTGAAACCAAAAATGTATGGGAG
Organism: Lepidurus apus apus; assembly: GCA_022832285.1. NCBI lineage: Eukaryota > Metazoa > Arthropoda > Branchiopoda > Notostraca > Triopsidae > Lepidurus > Lepidurus apus. The sequence goes on from JAGJRO010000082.1 coordinate 135,125, forward strand.
GTGAAGGACTGACCTGTAGAGGGGCAGTTAATTACAAGGCATAATCTATCGGTTCCAAGCATGGTGTAGCCCCATTTTCTAGTGTTTCATGCATTCCTAATTATTATTGTGGCCATACAAACACTCGCAGAGGACCCCAACGTGAACCCCTTTTTCGGGTCTGCAGCACTATATTCTCTCTCTTATATATGGTTCTCGATTTCCTTAACGTGTACTATACGTCCCCCTACATCAGGGGTCGTCTACCGTAACTCTGCAGGGTACTATACTACTGCACCGCAGAAACAACGATCGCATTCGGCTGTCTCTGTCTTCTTATAAGATACCTCATGTCCCAAGAGGGATCTTTTGCAGCTGGAGGAGAGAAAGCCACGGTGTCCAGACCATGCAAATGAGTGGAACACAAAAACAACGCAGAAGCTGCGGCAAGTCACATAGGGCGTTTTGACTACTTTACTGATGCTTTTTACGGTGCGTGGCGGTCGTTGGTGGTTTATACGTTTTACGTGTCTACAGGTGGTTTGGCGTTGGCCACTAAGGCAGCATCTTAGCCTCCTGCGGGAATACAGGGCTACTCTTTTTATTGTGGCATGTAGCCCCTCCAAGTTATTAAAACCTAGCGTCTACTTGGGCTCTTCTCGAGGAAACTGTAGTCGAAAGTGGTTGGAAGAAGAACAGGTATGTTGTAAATAAAAAAAAGCCTGGCTGGACTGGGCAATCCTCGTGCCGCAACGAAAACCTTTAAGATGCGTTAGAGACACAAAACGGAGAGTATAAACACGCTGTAGCCTTCAAAGGTTGTCCTAAGTTGTCTAGATTAGCTCGCAGCAAAACGTTACTTAGCAATCATATGCAAAATGGTCTGGCTGAAAGGGTTTGAATTTGTTATTGAAACTCTCGCAAGCAACCAAACTCCAAAGTAATTTGCAAAGGCATAGTGCTGCAGGAGTGCAGGGCATTTTAGCCCCGTTAGACCGAGTACAGGGTTGAGGTCAAAGGCTCCAGCGAAATGACAGAGAAGAAAATGAAAAGCAAAAACCCTTGGCCCAAATCATAGATGTCAATCCAAATTGTGATTCACATAAAGGCTTTGGCACTAGCGTAGAAAAGTAAGGGTTTTTGTGGTCGGAATCCGTCTTGTAAATTACCATGGCAAGACGTCGGCTTGGCATGTGGACCGAAAAATGCCTAAATGCGATGGCATTAGGCACAAACAGGCATTAGATTAGGGTGGGGTATTTTTTTCTCACGTGTTGTAGAAGTAACGTGCCGGAAAATCAGTTTCTCCATTAGAAATACGGCCTCAGCCTCCACGAGACTCATTAATTTGATCGTATATGTCAGTATCTGGACAGCACTATACTTCGGCGTTCCCCCGAGCCTTCTTAATCGCTTCAAGTAAAACTAAAATAAAAATAAAGTCAAGTCTAATATACGCTTTTGTCCATTGTATATCAAACTGGTGGCGTAGACTAGCCGTGAGTCGGTTTCAAAGAAGAGCAGCATTGCCTAAGGCAAATGTATTCCGTAACCTTGCCAGGCCACTTCTTCGTCGCTAATTGTGCCCTGGAACGGCAAAGCTACAGCGTCATTCCAAGGAAAACATCCCCTTGCAAGTTTTACACAAAAGGCTCCTTCTAATTTCGTGGTTCGCAGCAGCCTTTTCCCACTTTAACTGCAACTTTAACTTTCATATGGGGGTTTATTCACATTGCAAAGACAAAAGGCAAGGATTTATTAAGCAATTTTTTAGGGAAATTTTACTTTAACTTTCGTTGGGGGTTTATTCAAATTACAAAGACAAAATTCAAAGATTTATTTAAGCAATTTTAGTGAAATTTTGCTTATAAAACACCTGCAAACGGGCCTGACAGGTCGAGGCCGAGTAGAATGGATGGCTTCAATTTTTTTTCTTTGTATTTTCCACTTTCGAGGAACTACAGCCCATCACGCATCAAGGCAGGGAAAGGGATGCTACATATATTACCGAAAAAGTCGGGACTCGCTAGCTTGTTGCAACGGACTAACCTAGTTAAAGCGAATTGTATTCCCTTCGCCTTTCTTAGTTCTACTCATTTAGGATCCCCCTCCCTTGCGCTGTGTACTTTGAACGTTATACATCCTGCAGAGCGCTGTGTAGCCAACAGTTGATTGAGAAGAGGGGGGTTTCCTTTCATAGTCACGAAAGTTTCTTGTCACCCCATCGTCGTTTCCCTTTCCTAGCGTAGATATGATTGACTTAACGAGTTTGGACAGGAGGGTCTCTATGCTTCAAGTTGCTATATACGTGCATGCTTAAGTCTTCCTTCATTAGCATCCGGTATGCAAGACGGCGTATCGGACATTGTGTATGATAGTGTGCGAGCATTTTCACCGCACCGCCATGACGAGTATACGTCTCCCTTTGTCTAATGCACCCTTATCCAATTATCCCATAAAAGCTAAGGGTTTTTGATAGGATAGAGCCAGACTTGGGTTTCTAATTTGAAGCCGCAACGTGAGTTGAGAAACGAGCCACAGGAGGTTGCATGTCGCGGGAGGAGGATGGAACGATATAACAACCCAAACTACTGTGTAGTTACACCAAGGGGTAAGCTTCTTCAATTCTGCAAAGCATTATACCATGAGCCGCTAAGCAAACCCCCAAGTGCTGTGTGACGCATCATGAATAAGTCCATCGCGAGATGCACGTGTAGGTATCAGCCACTATGGAAACCCCCAGCAGGTGTTATTGTTATGCTAGGGTGTCTCGTATGACAATAGAGATTTGGGGGCCAGGAGAGGAGGAGGAGGCGGTGCTCATCGTGCTTCCGAGGTGTTGTTTAGTTGGGTAGTTTTGAAGCTGAGAGAGACAGAGAGGGACAGAGACGCGCAAAACCTATGAGATATTAAGAGGGAGAGGCCACTAGTCAAAAGAAGGCACTTGCTGGGATAAGAGATCATATAAGTTGAAAGCTGAGGGGATGATGCTAGAGGTGCCAGGCATGTTAGACCCTTTTAATGGCTTCCAATTAGTTGGCAGCTTAATTGCACCGCTTGGGTGAGGAGTCTAGTCTCTGTAGGCAAAGCCATGAGATAGGATCACAGTCCATAGGCTCTTAAAAGCTTGCCAGATGTTCTAAACAAACTATAAAATGAGGAGTTGTAGTCAATTTTGCGAAGATGAATTGCCGCAGTTGTACTTACGAGGTTATACACCCTTCAGTATAACTGGGAGGCAAACTGCGCTTGACTTATTTGCTGGTTGAGAGCTTCGATGACGGCTCTGGCAAAGCGATCCAAGAGGAAAGTTAGGCGAAGGCTAGTGTATAGTATATGCATGCAAAGGATGCATGTTTCAAAAATTTTGGAGGATCCATAATGATAGTAAAAGGTTGCTAGGGGTTGTGGATCAATTGGGTTTCAGGAAAATAGATGCGTTCCGTTTTAAAATATACGTGATGGTTTTCTCGATATCAGGTCGTCTCCCCCCTGTAGCGTGCACAATTGCCTAGGACAAGATCACCCAAACTACACCAAACAGGGAGACGGACGTTCAAACCTTGATGTACGAGGTGTCGAAAGGTCTTTTTGTCAGTTCAGTACGGGAAAATTGGGGGTGAGGCCTGGTGAGGGGGGTCTTGATGTACCGCAGTGCAGTCGAGATTAAAGATAACCTTTGGCCATCTTGCTTTGCTCTGGGGGCGGATGTGACTATGACTTATTGGAAGCAGAGCTTGGCAGCTTCTGTTTTTTTTAAGGTCTCATGGAAGACTTCTCTGTAGATCCCACGTGATCCTATCTCCGCTTAGTTTCTTATTACTGGGATCGAACGACAAGGAAGTAGCCAAGTCATACCTAGACATCAAGTGACGGATGACAGGGCCAGCTTCAGTATCAAATTGTGTTCCAAACGCGGTTTCAAATAAGACCGCGGAGCAGTAAATAATTTGAGGGTTTTATTTAACAACTCAGCATCTTTGCTCTGGCTTCATGGTTGTAACTAAAATTCGGGAATACGCCCTTTGCGTTTTGCACGCAAGGGTCTGCGGAATAAACGCATAGAAGCTATCGACTAGACGTTGAGTAATGATGTCCATAAGGATATTTGGAGTTCCTTAAGTTTGAAGTGCGTGTAGCCCAAACTGTCGTACTCTTGATGTACGAATGAGTCATTAACGTCAGTTCCCTTGCCAGTTGCAGACTTGTGCACATACTTCAAACTTTCGTCGTATCACTGAGTTGACTTGAGTGTTGCGGCTTTCAAAGCTTTGCGGTTCTTGCTTTTTCTATGCGTTCCCCTTTTGCCCTCCCTCGTTATGTTAGTCCTTTGGACTTCCGAGCCGCCAATTAGTAACCGGGGGGATAAGCATAGGCAACAGTTTCACGGATTTCTATTTTACCGCCTAGTCTCAATTTGCTTTGAGCCTGCGGAAGGATAAAGCACCTAATTATACTTTTGTTTGCATGTCCAGGAGGCTAGCGACGAGCCATTCGGTTAAATAACGGGTGGGCTGTTAGAGGACTTAAAAGAGCTTCAGATATTTGGGATTGGCGCTGGGTTCCAGTGAGAGAACAAAAAAAGAGCTAGATTAGGAAGCTGTCGTACGGCCTAAAGCGCTTCTGCGGGGGTTACAAACGTGTTACAGAGCGACACTTGCCCAGCATTTCAAGCAAGACGTCTTTTGGAAAGTGAGTTGGCCTGCTGAGAAGGGCCTTTGGGACATGGAATTGTATTCTGTTCTGCATACCATTGATACCTTTTTCCAGGAAGGACGAGGGGTATTTTTACCAATTGAGACGACAAGGGAAATGGCGCGAAAACGTCTTTGCAGGTCGTTCTCTTTTCTTCTGTACCCCCAAATGAAGTCGTTGGGTAGCATGAATAGAAGTGCGACACTTGCCGACTTTACATCACCTTCCTCAAAAAAAAAAGCCAAAGTGTTTTCTTTTCAAGCCGCTGAAAATATGTTAACAACTTGTAGCTAACGATGTCAAGCATTTCGGTAGAACAATGAACTTTTAGTCTATTTTCGTTCTTTGTTTGAATACCGTGTAGCAGATCTTCTTAAAGTTTACTGCGTTGGGAAATCCAAGTCTGCTTGGAAGCATGAGTTAGAAGATGTCAGACAGAGCTGTTGGACAAGTTAAAGTCACTTGTCGTCTGGTTTGCATAAGATTTAAATTTTACACACGGGATTCGGTCCTGGAATTCAGAAAGCTGTTATGAGCTCTGTGCTTAGAAGATGTTCCATAAATTGTGCATGTTGAAGCCCCCTGAAATACTCGGCTAATTTATGAGCTTCTTGGCAATGAGAAATGAAAACACACATGGTAGCGTAAGGCTTATCTTTGATATTTATAAAGCATTACAAGGTCGGAGTTCAAGCCCTGTTTAAGGTTCAAGAACGCTCCAAAACATATCTGTTTTATGTAAGTAAAAAAATAAAAAAAAGTTAAAAGAACTTACTGACTTAGGAACATGTTTCCTCAAAACTTCATGGTCCAGTAACGTGCCAAGCCCTTTTCAAGAACTTGATATGGGACCGTTTGACCTTTTGGCCTCGGCGTCGCATGACCTAAGTTCCTGCATGTACGTAGGAGTGTAAGAAAAAAAGTATTCGGAAAAACGAAACTTGCTCGGCTCACTTGCGTTGACACCTCCAAACTCCCTCCCCATAAGTGCCGCTTTGACACTTCCAAATTCTTTTATCTTACCACAATCTCTGAAATGCCAACACATGTGTAGGCGATATGGCCTCTTGACCTGAGCAAATCGCCCAGAAATGAGTTTCCCTCCTCCGTAATTAAGACACATATGCTTCATTTTCCCTAACGAAGTCATACACCGAACAACCCCTTAGCCTGGGTGCTCTTTTGTTTCCCAGGGACATTTTTGGAGAGTCTGAGGAAATGAAAAAACAATTCCCATAAGTACTACGTGCGCAGCATTCCTCCAATCTCATTAGCACTTGACCTTGCCATGTTCTATTCATGCCAGTTCAAAGAGGTAATGGGGCCTGTCGCAAGGGGTATAGGCGGGTTCCTGCAAATTTAGCAATTTTCGGACCTTTGGGTCGCCAAAATAATGTCTTTGTTATTCCAATTAATGCGTCTAGGTCATGCTAGGAACAGCGGTATTTCTTAACGAAATACCTTGGATAGCCGTGTTTGTATCTCCAAATATTTTTTTCGCTCCAAATTCACTTTGGGAATATCATGATGAAGCCAAATGAATTGGTATCGATTCATTTTTTCCAATTACCACCATCCTTCTGGCTTCTGATCTTACACAGCTTTACATTGTGTATCTATTACTTACGTTAGAAACATGCATTGCCAAATTCCTATTGTTAAAATTCAGTAATAAATCATCGAGAGTCGTTTCCCGTTTCCCTCTCCGCGTGCAAAAGATGTCTAGGGCATACACTGCAAACAATATCTGGTACCTGGTAACTTTCAACCGGAGAAAGTATCGTAAAGCAACGATGAAAATTGTAATGTATATACAATACAAAAACACCATTTCTCGGTAATTCATTATTGGATTATTTTAAATTAAAAATAAAATGCTGTGAAGAGTGTTACAAGAAGGAACTTGTAACACGAAATTTTCATTGTAAGATTACAGTGACTGTTTACAGTAGTGGATGAATAACAAGGAGCGGAAACAGACAGGAGAAAGAAACTTCCGTTGAAGACCGCTACAAGCGGCTGACGCAAGCCCGGCCGCTTTTTACAGTCCATTGGTTCTATTCCTGTGACTGACCACACATTTTTATCGCTTTGGTTACAAGCCGATTATAGGGTTCAACCCCTAACTTAACTAATTCTAGTATACAAATTTCTCTCTCTCTGCTTCACAGCATTTCCTCATTTGTCAGGATTGTTGGAGATCCAGTTCAATTGCTGGCACCGTGAAATGTGGAACTTTTTCTCAGACTTGTTAAGCTGAAATTGGCTTCGTATGGATCATTGGTTTCTTGAATACACTTTCGCTCCCTCGGTTTGTTTGATCGCCTCTGGAAAGTTTTTCCTGCACCCCAAAACTCTCTGCGGGCTTCTTTAAACTCATTTTCAACTGCTTCAAAGTTTGTGTTAAAAGAGCAAGCGTTCTAAAGCGGAACGTAGCGTGTCAAATCATAGGACAATGCCGCAGTTCTTGCCCCAGCACTTTGTTTATGATCTTAGATTGAGCTTCCAGTACCTGTTCTTCCTCTCTATTTCCACCACCTGACTTTCAGTCGAAAACGCTTTCTATATTCCCCGGGCCCTAAAATAAAAACATGGCTGAGTCAATTTTAGAATCACTAACTGATTCGGAATCAAGATAAGGCGGCATTTAGGTATGGTTTGATTTTTTAAGCAGAGACCTGCACCCGGTTCTCCCTTCACTGGGCCAAGCAGCCGGACAAATGGTTGACAATGAAAACACATAATAGCCAGAAGTCAAAGTGGCGAAAAGCCGAAATTTGTTGCTGTGCACTCAAGCTTGACGTCCATGCATAAGCGCTGGACACCGGTGTTCTGTGTTGTATGCATGTCGGAACTATTGTCATCCATTACCAAATGGAATAGAAAAGACCTTTGGTGGGGATGACCTTTTTTTTTCAGGTACAGATCCTGCGATTTGTTCGCTTACTCAGCCTTTCTTACGGTGAAAACCTCCCGCTGCTGGGCTATTCCGTGGCCAAAATGAACATTTTGGACTTGTCTCCCCTTTCTAGAAAAGTAAGCTGTGCACAAGTCTTGTGTAACCTTCCCAGTCTAGTGTATGCCTCCTGCTGGGGTCAGTGCAAGGAACAACTAGGTTGAAAATTTGTGGTTCCATAGTCTACCTCTAAAACCAAAAGTCCCAACACTCTATCTCGATTATCTCCCCTTGCACCACCCTTATGGCTGGCATTATTCTCGTATCGTCGTCCATCATGCCCAGGAAGGCAATCAGATGTTCCAAGGCTCATTAGCTGTTTTTTTTGCGTAGCTCTGCAAAGTGCTCATCGTCCTGGCAGCCCAGACAGAGCTATTGAAAAGGTCGTGACGTTAGGGTCGAGTTTCCTTGTATAGTTTTTTTTGTTACTTAAAAGCTGTGCAAGTTGTGTACCCCTTTAAGATGCGCCGTATCCATGTGGGATAGAACGTGTGTTGGTGCTATGGTGCATGGGTAAATCTACGTATCTGCACACAGGCAGCGAAATGTTACCTGACAGGTGTGAGTTGAAGCGAAGGCGAAGACCAGCTGTTGGACAACATGCGTTATTAACGAAAAGGGGATCGAGTTAATGGTTAGCATGACCGCTCAGGAAATGGCCAGATTGGGTATTTAAGCATAGGCGTGGAAGTATACATGTATAAACCACTCTCGGTTTTTACCATCTTTTTTTTCTTTTTTTGCAAGATGTTGGACGGGAGCAATCGCGGCTCGCGAGCCAAGCCGAGGGAGCAGATGGTGGACGAAATTGAGCTTGGAACTCTGACCTAGGATTCGGTCAACGGTCCTGAACATCCATGACCGTCCTAACGTCCAAGTCAAGGGGGCATAACAGCCAAAGTCCCGATCCGAAAGTGCCGTCCCTGCAAATGAGGCCAAGATTTAGGATCGCGTTCGCTGCCAGATGGAAAGGGGAAGACGGGGTAATTATCGGTAAGCCACCCTTATAGCCCTAGCCCTATAGCTTACTTACTATTCTGCGGGCAAAGGACTATGCTTCCATAAGATTAGATTAAGTATATCGTCCCTGGCGTCTTTACACGAAACCTTGTATGAAGACTAATGTCGTTGGCTCTACGACATTATGGCACATAATAGAATTTCGGCATACATTCAGGGCCCGAAGGGAAAGTCGTAAAATTTTCATAGGCTTTTCATGAGATTGAACCCATAAATTTTCAAGCCATACGTGAGGGGCGACCTGGCCTTCAGTACGAAAAAGGTTGATTGATATTTCATTGCATTGATATTTCATATGAGTTGCCCAAGACCCCCAAGTCCATGAAGCTTGGACTCTGGCCGGCATTCTCGATGGGTTATCAATTGATATGAGTGGAAAAACCAGTGTAATTATGTAATGTTAGGGTGTTTTCTCTTGAGTTGTCCTTAATGTGATAACCATCCACATTTTTTATAGGTAAATATGTGGGCACGCGAGCTACCATGTGATCACCACGCATACCTGATTGTATTCCTGTTTTTAGCATGGAACGCTTCGATACATAGCTAGAGGTTTCAAACAAGAGGTATTACAAGAGTTACACGTAATCTGCCAAATAATATTTCTCGCTGTCAATTGCTGTATAGTTTACTTTTATCCAGAAGTAAAAGGGTGGTAGCGTTTCGAACTTGGATGAGGGGGACTTGGGAAATGAAAGTAAGTTTGCTTCTGACCGTTGTATGCTGTGGCAGCTGCTCGATGGAGCAAAGGACAATCCATGTAAAGTGCCAACTGCTGAAGAGCTTAGCATATACCCTAAAGTCACCAGCATTGTCGCAAGGCCACAATCGGCTATTGAAAGTGCTCTGGGAACCCTAATGAACGTAGGAATCCGGAATCCCTCACGAAGTTTCCTAGCGATTTTTAGTCATTAAGATAGTAGGAAGAAGAACTAGCCTGCGAGGCACAATCACTAGTCATTGACGAAGGATTTGCCGGATTTGGTGAGAGACAGACCCCACAAAGAATGCATTTAATCTTTTCCTGGTTAAAGTAAACCCAGCGAGTTATGGGAACTCTGATAGACGCGGGACAACAGCCTTTGCTGACATACGATACTATTTTTAAACGCGTAGTCCCGAAGGGATGCATTGCGAAAACATGAGATGATCCTTAAAACCACACAATGTCTTTCGAAAAGACTCGGCGTTGCTTGTAGAAGAGACAAGCCGATGTCGTAACGCAATCCTCGCTTATCTACTGAATTTCGAACTTGTTCAGTTTAACTAACCTATCTTATTTGTTTCCACAAGAGCATATGGTCTAGATTTGGTAAACAATGACAGACTTAGTTTTACGAATTCTCAGGTTACGATTGTCTTAGGAATTCCTTGGCATTTGATCTTTCCACAATAGACCCCCAATATGCTGTCTTGTGTCTCTTCGAAGGAAAGCACAATTGACGCCCTTCTGTGGAACGCATTGCTCTGGTTTTCCCGGGTCTTTTTGTTTCTGTTCTTTGTTTTTCTTTTGGCCTCGGTTCGTTATCTCCAGCGTCGTGTATGCAAAATGCATACATTCTACGCTATGCAGGTAGTCAAATCAGTAGTAAGGAGTAAGAAGTAGTAGTGGAAAGAACAGGAAAAAAATGAGTTTTGTCAGCGCGCCGCTGGGTTCGAAGCAGCCCGCCAGGCTATTTTCTGATTGGCTGGTCCGTTACCGAGGCGAAGAACCGAACAGCGACAAAGCGTGCCCTGGCGTCCTCAAGTTGTACGTGGGAAACGCTAGCAACCTGGCGCATTCGCGATCGAGGAAGCACCAAGTGAGGAGTACACGTCGAGCGGTGTTCAGTTTTGACTTCTTTTTTGGCGAGTTTGACAGGTGCTTTCCCTGTGCTGGATTATTATTTTCCGATTGTTAAAGCTGCAATCGTTCACGTTATTGGATGCGGTTGTGTTCCTTTTGGGGCAATTTGTAACACTGGAATTGAATTCACCTGAAACCCAAGTCCCACGCGTGAAGTTGGGACGATTGTGACTCTTGCGCCTTTTTTGTGAGAAGAATCGTGACGCCGTATGTAGCAAGGTCCTCGAGAAAGCTGCCCCATTTGTCCTTTAAAGGATTATTATTCACGATACAATTGGCCTTGTCAGGGAAATGGCAAGCTAGACTGCAGCGTTGATTACAATTTCCATATACAGTCAACGAGTGCTAACAGGAACTGCGTGGACGGTTTTTTTACACGCCAGGGATTAATTACTTCGCCATGAACACCCCGGTCGCTTGGCTGCTTCTCGGTAAGAAGTTATTCCTTTCCATGCCATTTGGCCACTTGGGGAATTATTAAGGTTGGGGTGGAAAGAGGCGAGGTGCAATTTACCTCGTGTTTCCCCTCCCTCTCTTCACCTGGGCTAAATTGCATGTTGCCCTCTTTTCTTGCCTTGATGGCTAGCAGAGATCGTCGATCGTCGTTTCCCAGAGAACTTCCTTTTATCCTACCACACCATTTCCCTCTTTTTTTTATCTGATGCCAGGGCGCGATAGGTCAACCATTTCTGCAAAAGGTGGCCTACCATCCGGTTTCCATCCATCCATGTTTAGTAAAATAGATATACAATGTCGCTTACCTCCCTGCAAATAGCACAGACGGGTTTCTTTGGCTTTTAGCAGTAGCGTCCTAAAATTTTCGATTCTTTCCTCAAACCGAGACTTTTCAACTTTTTATGAATATTGAAATGGGGTCTGAATTTCTAAAAGGATATTGCCACACATAGAAAGCTTTTCCTCCATTGAGGTATCTGACTTGTATCAAGAATTATGGGGTTTCTTCCGCACCGGATTTCAAAAGGCCCATTAGAAAAGGAGCTAAACCCACGAAAACGATACATTTTTTTGTATGAAAGCGAGGGCTGAATCATTAAATCACCACGGCCCTTGTAAGGGTGCGGTTTTCACCTTTCTTGACAGTAGTCTTGATATAAGTTAAGTCAGCGCCTTCGGGATACATTTATTCCTCAGTTTATAGCGGTATCACGGCCAGCGGAAGTGGCGTTGTGCCTGTACTAGCATACGAGTTAAAAATGGAAGTACTGTTTACCATTTACCCCGTCCTGTAGCATATATTTCAGCACGGGAAATCTTTTCCCCGAAATTGAGGAAGAAACGTTGCAGCTTATTACTATTTTTACCTGGGAAGCAAAAGGTGGATAATTGGTCCCTTTTTTTTCTTCTTTTCCACTAGAGCCTTTTAATTTTCTTTTCAAATCACCTCTGAACCCCCACGAACCCAGTTCTCACAGCCTGCCCGGGGCTACGAGGGCAAAAGCACGGCAAAAGTAGAATGCTGAAAGTGTCGGGCAAATTTCAAGTTTCCGTACGATCTACAACCTCTGGGTTGGAGGCCCTCGCACGTGAGATGGAAATTTCGGAGATTTTTTTAGAAGCTTATTTGCATATTACCTAACGTGCATGTCCAAGTAGGGAGGGACAGAAAATTTCCTCTGGAACGTCAAGTTTCGGGGGATATTTTTCACAGCGAAGATAAACCTCGCTAACTTTACAATCTTTCCCCCAGCTGATCTATTGCTTTGCGTAATTTTCAAGTTACAGCTTAGTCATGGTTTACGGGCGCCCTTATGTTGTTACTTATTAGCCCGTAAGCCTTGTTTTTCACGCACCTTTGCCAAATGTGCCAACTCATTTTGTAAGGCGCGTTTACACGTCCCATTAAAGGGCATCTCGCCAAAGGTTCTACCAACTTAACGGCGAGAACGCTATTTATATACCATATCGAGGAAAGACACTAGTTTGCTTGTTTCGCGGGCAAAAACAAACAAAGAGCTTTATAACGCCAAAGTATGCAAACGAGACTTCATTTACAAATGACTGGCTGGCATTGTCTAGCCTCTTTTACTATGTGAACCGTGCCGGCTCTTATCTTTGCGCTTCTCCAACACGATCACTTAGAAAAGAAACAAAAATTCCGAAAATTCCACCCTCTTCCTCTGGGTTTGACAGGAAGATGCTGTGATAAGCTACTGTAAAAGTCCGCCCACTGGATGGGTTTTTGCTGTTTGCTTTTGCCTCGTCAATTTTAGCTCCGTATAGTAATTTATTTCTGTATTAGCACTCGGATTTTGATTCAAGACACCACGGTTTGTGATATGCAAATGAGGAACCAAAACCGCTGATGCAGAAGGGATAGGGGAAAGAAAAGCTTTGGCGTTGGTTTTGGGCGCGGTTGACTTTTGGAGGGAAGCGAGAAAGAAACACGGCAAGGAAGCAAGACAAGAAAATGAGAGAAGCCTTTAAAATAAGGTTGCATACATTACCGTGGCCCTTAGAAAGACGAAGAACGTTGTTGGCTTGGCTTGGTCGCGCGTTAGGTCGAGTCGACACTTGGTGGAAATGCATTAAAAAATAAAAGATAAAAAAGAGAGATGGAAAGAGAAGAAAGAGACTGGACTGGACAAACCGGTTGGGCTTGGGCAATAGTTCGTTCGTTCAAACCTTTGTTGCTTTTCACCGTGAATATCTTAACGAGCAAACAACGAAACCTGGCTTTTAAAGACCCCTTTTAAAAATAAAAAACAGAAAAACAACAACTTTGCTTTATTACACGGTATTCCAAACTTGGTGTATGACTCAAAAGACGTCACGTGCACAACCAACCTAGTCGTCGCAAACTGTGACTTTTTAATCATAAAAGACCGTGTTCTGCTTCACGATTTGGGGGAAAAATTGATCAGATGCATAGGATTGGGTGTAAAAAATGGAATTCGTGTGGTTTGAAGCGCGAAAGTAATTTCAGGTTGAGAGATCCAATACTAATGCAGATCAAGGTTGAAATGGTAATTTTCTTCATTTTCTACGTCGTCATTTTCTACTCTTGGTAGATAAGGGTTATTTTGAATACTTTTTCATCCCGGGCAAAAAAACGGTTCTCTTTGTTCTTTCTCATCTTGTCGCTAGAGCCATGTGGGCAGCGGTCAGTTGGTTGGCGCCATGGAGACATGACGTTCATCTCCACCTCCTTGTCTTCTTTCCGTGTCTTATACACTCACCTGCTGCTTCTCGGGCTTTTTCGCCCCCCTTCCATACCTGTAACAAGATATAGACGGCTGCTGTTACTTTTACCTGCGTTGGCCAGGTTTGCCCGCAGCCCCTCTAGAAGACTCGAGTCCTCAGGGGTGGAGCAGCAACAAGATGGTGGGTCAAAGAACCCGTGGCCTCAACCTGGGCAATTCAAGAACATGGATTGTAATAGAAGCTGCGCAAGTTCCTCCTATTCCCCCTTCTCGGTCCCCGGAGCTCTCTCGCTATATCCCATCCACCCTATAGTTAACCAAAAAGGCCTCACAAAAAATGTCTACCTGACTGAGGAAAAGAAAAAAATCCTTTGGATAGCACAATAGTTCAGCTAGAAGATTTATGTATCCAAACTGGGTTTCAACATTCCAGGTAGAAAATAAAACGAAAACGTTGGATGTATTTCGAAACGTTCCACATTACGCTTGAAAAAGACAAATTTATAAATATGCGGGCAAAAATTGATGGAAATGGACTAGAAAGGAGTGAACTGATGAGGGTTACTTGTTAGGAGAAGTTGTAGTCCAATTGCGTAAAAAGGTGGGTGGGAAAAAAGAGAGGTAAAGGGCAGGTGGGGGCAATGTAAGCAAGGATGACAATTTCCGTTGATTACACACCACTAGATACCTGCCAGCATTTCGCCTTAGATGACTCATGACGGACCCACGGTGTTGGTTTTGGGAAGGATTATGCTGAGTAGATGCTAGAGCAAGTTAAGGTAAACTTCCTGTTGGCCCCCTTTTTTTGGCTGACGCAAAACTAGGGTTGGTCTGCTGGTTGTCACCTGTAACATGTTCTAAAAAGCAATGAGAAACTGTTGGAGACTTTTTAAGCCGTTCGGAATAGTTTGGACGAAACCAGTCGTGCGTTGTTTCTCTCTTTCAGCTGGTACTTGCAGCGAGTGAGAGCATTGCAATTACTACTTGTCTTGGAATGGACAAAAAAGCAGAGCAGCGGAATCTATTGCACGTGCCCAATTTGATTTGGGTTAGTTTCTTTGAAAGGCACGTTTCATTGATTGCCAGCGTTTACGGCATTAGCCATGGACGCTGTTATGACAAGAAATGTGGCGAACCCATGCAGGGAGGCTGTAAAGAACCGAACCGCGAGTGGATGAATGAAATATTGCTGCACCTTTTGACTTGCCACAAGAGGTCAGGCAGGCTTCCTTCCTGTTCGTATTGCATGCTGGCTTCTCGGGTGTGATAGAAAACTTTTCCCATGTAGGCTAGTATGTAACGGTTTGATGTATTCACATCTCGGTCGGGAGGCTGAAAAGCTTTCCCGGTTGTGTAGGTGAAATTAAAGGTTTAGGACGGAAAGGAGCTTGCTTACGACAGGCATTGGCTAAACTCTCCCGTTTCTGTTCACTCCTTTTGACTTGGAGGAGATGAGGGATGCCAGGGAAAAGGATGCGGAGAAGTTGCGTTGCTAGCGGGTGAATACAACGGTATTCGGCCCAAGCTAGCAGCTTGACCTTATGCTCCTCAAACCTGAATTAAATAAGGTGTAAAGACGTAAAGGTATAGATGGAGGTCACTGATTAGCCTTTGGCTTGATGAGGAATGTTGGAGGACCAGCCCGGCGTAACAGATTCGCGCTCTCGTTACTCTACTTAGCCCATGCTGACAGTATTGTATTTGTACTTGTTTGTCTTGGAGATTTGCAGATGGGATTTGCTTTCGCTGTTTGCTATTCTGCTTCGTGGCGTTTCGATGGGTTTTCTGATGGAAGAAATCATATCCCCGTTAAATTGTTTACTTTTCCTTAGCGCAAGGCGGGTAAAGATTTTGTAAGAAAGCTTTCGACATTCTTTGACGCTGACGCCAACTTCGCCGGAATCGAGAAGCCGGTTTTGGTGGGCAAGTCCCAAGTTGCGTTACTGACTAGTAAGATCATGGAAAGGACAAAAGCAATGCAGTTACTCTACTAGGTTGGAAAGGAAGTGGTTTCTTTTGGTGCTGGTATGTAAATTGCTCCATGGTTCGGCAATGGATTTCTAGGCTGTCACTATGTAGCAAGAGCAAACACCAACGCAAAGCTGGGGTGTCGTAACTGTACTTCGGAACAGGCTCAAGTGGTAGAGGGCTCAGCTTCCATTGCATGGCGAGCTTAAAAGTTTGTATTGCCTTCGCTGCTGGCACTTGGCCTGAGTACTTACGGCATCTTTTCTGCTCCAAGAGCTCATTTGCATACAAGGATAGCTTAGGGCGAGCGAGTCCAGGGCATTTGTAACCTTAATTAGCACAAGTCGTTGGAATTTACCATGAGCAAGCTCGGTTCTTTTGGTAGAAATATATTTGCATTTCGAAAAGAATGCAACGTAATATAAATCAAGAAGGGGATTTGGCAACTGGCGTTTGATTTATGACGATGTTGTGTTCGCTTTTCAAAACATGCAACAAGTTTTTAGTAAACAATGTCTCAAGGTGTGATATTTCTCACTTGGCGTGTGTTGGTGGTTTTCAGGCTCAATTTAACATAAGGTTAGCGACGTGATTCTTGCCGAATCGTAAAAGGGGTGTCCGGGCATGGCTGGTTGACTCTCTCGCCTCTTATTATTTCCGCCAAGTAATCGTGAAAACGGAAAAGGTTTAGGTAATCTGACCGTCAACACGCTCCAATAACGGCTAATAATTGGGCGCCTGGATTTCTGAAAAACAAACGCCCTTTTGTGTGCCCCTATGTTGGTCAATTCAGTAATTACTTCATTGAAGCTTTGTGGGTTATTGGATGGGTCTATGCCCCGTAATACGTCAGCTCGCCATAACCGATTCCATCCTGTCCGCGTACCGTGTCTGCCAGGTTTCTTCCTGTATTGTCAAGTGTCTGGAGGGGCTAACTTCCCTTTGTTCTTCGGCTGAAGCATAAATCCCACGTTAAAGTATATATAGTGCCGTATACTTCCATACCCTCAAACAAATCTCATACTTCAAGTACCCGCATCCGGTTTACCATTTTCTAGAAACTCCAAGGTTAAAGCTGTAAGGTCTTGGGAATCTCTCGGGTTGTATGTATATGCAGTTTACCCTACACGGCCTGCAACAAACTAATGCCGAGGAACGTTAGAAAAGTCATCCAAGCAAGACTAAATAGATAATGATGCGTTGCTTTCCTTTAGACTCTTCTTTCATCCTTTGCGTGAGTTGAGAAACCACGTATGACATGTATGGAGCAGGTTCAAAGTTATAGCTCTTAT
Organism: Lepidurus apus apus; assembly: GCA_022832285.1. Lineage (NCBI taxonomy): Eukaryota > Metazoa > Arthropoda > Branchiopoda > Notostraca > Triopsidae > Lepidurus > Lepidurus apus. The sequence continues at coordinate 152,042 of JAGJRO010000082.1, forward strand.
TTCGTAGCAAAAGCTGTCCTTATAAGACACTGGGTTAATTCTGTTGTGAAAGGGCAGGGGAAAATGAAAGCGTCAACGTGAATTGCAGGTTATACACTCGCTAACTTGAATACTGGCTTTTGGAAGGTCCTCCCGGACACGGCTCCTGTTTTCCACGCACGAAGATGCTATTAAAAATGGCATGCAATCATCAGTGTCGGGATTACTTAACTTCCATATGACTCTCACGTTCCCAACTTCTGCTTTCTTAAGTGCCACATCACACACACACATTGTGTGCTTGCCCTTTTGTGTTTTCTTTCCCATGTCCGCACCAAAAGACTGGGCTCAGGTTAATGATGGCCTGGAGCTTATTAGACCTTCAGATGCTTTCGTCTCCGTTTGAAAACATAACGATTCTCGCGGAACTTGCTTAATTATTACGTGTACAGAAGTTAGCGAAATCTTCTTGGAAAGAATTCAAGATGCAGTGACATGAATACTAACGAGTGCCTTTGTTTTATGTTGTAGGATGGCTGTGTTCTTTTTGGTTCCAGCAAGTCTTGGGAGATATGGACGTGCGTGTTGGCGAGGATTTACGCCTGGAATGCCGTTTCAATCCTGCGTTGATGAATAAAGACCCAACGTACTACTGGATTCGAGCCAATCAACGTGATAAAGACAACGTCGCTATTGGAGGGACACCACTGGATAAAAATTACAAGTAATACGCATAGCAATGTCATTTAAAATCCCGCGAGGTCCTTAGGCTTTATCGCTTTTTGCCTGGAAGCTTTTCAATAATAGTTGTACTGCCTGGAAAGTCAAGGCTATTGAAATCTTTTGTCAAGTAAATCCAAAAGAGTGCAGCGGAAAAGGCAACCAAAAAGTTTCAATGGTCGGTATTGGAACTTTTTCCCTTTCGGGGGCTTTCGCGCCTGTCAAGTCAGGATCAAACAGAAGGAATGCATTGTTGAGCATGCTTCAATGCACGGGGGAAGGAAAAACCAACAACATCTTCAAACTGCATGCAAAAGCCGAGTGGAGAGAATAATATTAGCATTAATGCTGGAGAAAGAGAGGCTAGGGATGATCTTTCACATGATTCGAGGATAAAAGGCCCGAGAGGAACCAAGACAGCCAAACTGATCAATGCTTATTTATTCTATTTAGGTTGACGTTGAAACCTGATGAAGGGATCTATGACTTGCATATCTCTGGCGCGACTTACGAGCGGGATAATGGCAAATTTGAGTGTCGAGTAAAAGAGCGCGGCACGGGTGCCGATTTGCATAGTCACTCTGAGAACGTGACTGTCCTGGTTCCGCCTGGACCCCCGGTTATTACCGCTTCTCATCCCGTCGCAGTGGAGGGTGTACCTTACGAATTAACCTGTGCCAGCTCCGGTGGCAGTCCCCCACCACATATCAAGTAAATACGATTACAATACATTCGTAGATTCATGCCCCCCCCCCCCAATTTCAGTTCCTAACAACAGAACTAATATTTCCTTTGGCACCTTTAGATGGTACCGTAAAGGCATTAGCTCGCCATTAGATTCTGCCGAGAAGTGGAGTAGCAACAAAGACGTTGCGTCAACTGGCATTTTGTCATTCCAACCGAGCAAAGAAGATGACGGCGCTGAATTCCGCTGTGTGGTATTCAATCGTGCCATCACCCAAGACGAAAAACTGGAAGCGTCCGTCGCCATTACAGTCCACTGTAAGTTTTCTTCAGCTCTTTCTTAGATATAGAGAAAAGCTGCACTCGTGTAAGACGTGCACGAAACCGAGAAAGAAAGGAGGAAAAGTTGGCTTATTTGCTGGGTGGGTGTTCATTTCAGATTCTCCGCGAGTTCGAGTTGGTCCATTTAACCCCGTACGCGCAGAACGTGGAGGCACTGCTACTTTGACTTGTCAAGTGGACGCCAAGCCGCCGGTGAGCAACGTCCGTTGGACCCGCAATGGAAAATTCTTGTCTGTGTCCTTCAACCACACTTTGAATGCTCTAAGCACCGACGAAGCTGGCGTGTACACCTGTTCGGCCAACAATGGTCTGGGCCAAATCGGAGAAGCGGATTTGCAAGTAGATGTCATGTACCCTCCAGTAGTAACCATGGAACCTAAGAAAGAAGTGGACATGGGTACCAATGTCGTCATTAGTTGCAACGTCTCAGCTAATCCGGCCCCGAGCACTATCGAGTGGCACAAAGAAAACGACGAAGACTTTAAGTGGTCAGGCGACACTTTGAAACTCAACCGCGTTAGCGCAGAAGAAGGCGGAAAATACACGTGCACGGCGACCAACGTCATCAGCAGTGTCGAAAAACGCGGCAGTGCGTCGGTGATGCTTTATGTTCGCCATGCACCTGGAGCCATATTTATTACTCCCGAAGATCCAATTGTTGCCGAAGATGGAGCTGTCACTCTTACTTGCGGTGCTAATCCACCTGGTTACCCCATTCCGCAGTACAGGTACAGAATAAAACTCGTTTATAAAATAAAAGTAATCCACTCCTTCACACCCGTGACTAACTTGTATTTTCCTTTTTGTCTAAAAAAAAGATGGTGGAAACAAGACGCTGAAACGACTGCAGCAGTCGGAGCTCAGTACACGATCCAAAGTGCTCGTTTAGGCAACGAAGGAATGTACTATTGTCAACCGTCCAACGAATTAGGCGTAGGTCAACCCGCATCCGTTCACCTTCGTGTATATCAACCGCCGCGTTTAGTCGCGTCCCTCCCCAGTTTTCTGCAAAAAACGGCAGGGGATACCAACATGAACGTGAATTGCAGTGCTCAAGGCAAGCCCAAACCGTCCATTTTGTGGACCAAAAATGGCCAAGAGGTCTTGCCCACCAACAGTGCTTACGACATTACCAATGACGAATCCGAGTTGCGTGGGGAAGCTTTTATGGTACGCAGTACTTTGCGGTTTGCGTTACCCCTTACGGCAGAAGACCGTGGCCAGTACGCCTGCGTCTTTGAGAATAGTGTGAAAAAAGTGGAGACCATTATGAACCTGAAAATCCAACGTACGTATTTTTCAACTTGACTTTTCTTATAACTATTTTAACATGTTATTAACTTTTTTTAACATTTTTTATGTAGATCCTCCAATGCTCTTAAATCATCGCGACCGTTTTGCCAACAGTCTGGGAAAATCGGCCTTGGTTACCTGCCAAATCCAAGCTTACCCCAGACCGAGTTTTGAATGGAGACGACAGGTACAGTTATTTCCAGCCGTTTGTAAGGACAGTTTTTGAGTTTTTGTTGTATTAAAAGGATGAACATGTGACTCCGGATGGTCTGAAGTATGACACCAACGTCACCACGTTGGATAATGACGTTTATATTATGACACTGCGCATTCTTACCCTCACGGAAGGAGATTACGGCTCTTACATGTGCAAGGCTTGGAATAGCGAAGGCGAAATCGCTGGCGAAGTTACGTTGCAAGCCATGAGCACTCCAGATACGCCAACCAACGTCCGCGTGGTGAGCAAGGCCCATGATTACGTTACCTTAGCGTGGCAAGAGAACTTCAATGGTGGTTACGATAATACAGTCTACAACATCCGGTATCTCTTCCGTAATGATTTGGAAGAAGGCGAACGCGAGTATGATTGCCAGCAGCGCAATCCTTGCAATGTCACTGGTTTGGAGCAGCTGACCAATTACACCTTCCAGGTATGTAAACATGAAGTAGTCAAATAGGGGTTCGCAAGCTAACTATTCAATCGTTTCAGGTCAAAGCTACTAATAACAAAGGAGACTCCAAACCTTCGCAGACGGTCTCAACCAACACCGCTATGGATTTCAGCCGTTTACCCATTCCTAATCGCGTGGAGTTGGAAACCAAGTCCAGATTGCTGTCTTTTGTTATTGATAAGCCCTCTGCATCCATGCTGATACCACTGGTGGCTGTGGTAGATGTTCCAGTGGAGGAAGAAAACTTAGAAAAGCAAGAAATGCCCATAGTGTGGAGAACTGCCCAAAGACTTGGCGTGAAGGGAGCGCATAACAAACATGTCCTGGATGAAGTTCCTGAACACTACCAGCAGTTGCGTCTTCGCGTCTGCCTTGAATCCAACGAGACCATTTGCAGTCAATCCGTAGATGTTGTAACAGGTAATACGGAGTTGTAAAATTATTTGTGTATTTTGTACTAATGCAAATTCAATCTTGTAGTTGAGTCTTTGCCCGTAGAAAGCACTCGATTGGACCTGCCCACCAAATACTTGATTGCCATAGTCGTTTCTTGCGTTCTAGGAGCTGTGGCTGTCTTGCTTATCATCGTCTACTGCTTTTGTAGAAGTCGCCGACAGAAAAAGATAAGGAAAGCTTTGGAATACGAGAAAACTCAAGCGTAAGTCGTATCTGCCGTTTTAAGCCGCAAGTTGTTAATTTGAGATTTAATTTTAGGACGCGTTCCATTGTTGCTCAACAACCACCACCACCTTATTACGCTGGTTTGGATAACAAAGCTCGCGACGCGTCTATGGACACTTCTATGGATGATACCAACAAAAATAACTTGTACGCTACGCAAAATGGCTATGGTTACCACAACCCTATGCCTACGGGACACACACCTGGAGAATGTAAGTGTTTCGTAGAAATTAACAGCGTTCGAGAATAGTAATTTAATTTGCCTTGCGTCGCTCTAGATTTGGGAGTCAACATGGGCTATAATGATCACAGTTACTCCAACTCAAACAACGGAGGGTCAGTTAACTCGCAGGATTCACTATGGCAAGTTAAGGCCAATGCAGACAATGCTACATATCCTTATGATCCCATGACACATGGCGGCTATGGTGGCTTCGAAGACTACAGTCATTACCCCCCAACTGATGATTACATTAACCAGAGGAACCGGGATTATGCCGCGGCCAATGGAGATCCGTATGCTGCTGTTCACAAAGGTCCCAAGCGTGTGGATCATCTAGGTACGTTCTTACACAACATATTTTGTTAGTGATCACGAGTAATATTTTTTATTATTTTTTATTTTTAGCTGAATCTGCTTATCACAACGTGTCTGGCTTGCCCGACCCCTACATGGACCCCGAAGCAGAGGAGAACAAAACCCAGCATGTTTCCATGTCTTTTGACGAGTCCTTAGAAAGCGGTTACTCTACACCTAATTCACGGAACCGCAGAGTGATTCGAGAAATCATTGTCTGAGCCAATGGACTGCAAAATTTTTTTGAATGGATCATCCGTCTGTTGGTTTCGTCATCTTCGTTTTCTCTACCCAGTCGTGCCAAAACCTTTTTTCCCCAAAGCGCCGTGGTGTTGGATCATTGTTGCTGTTTCTTGAACTAACGCCATATGGGCGCGCAGCAGAAATAGGGTCTGTGATATCGAACGCTCAAATTCGTGAGACAATTGTTGGGTGTTCTCCTTAAGCGAACGAGACGAAGACGGGATTGCAAAGAAAAACTTTTAGCGATATATGATGGAAATCTAGCGTGCTCGATCTCATGAATTTGCGAGTGAGATGCGAAAAGTGGGCAAAACAAGTCTTGCGCATTTTTAGAAAGTGCTTTGCTTCGCGCACTAACTTACGAACATACAAGAACCGGTTAAGGGTCCCTAAGCGAACCATGACATGTATAAAGCCTGTACATAAGAATTTTTTTGTTTTTTCTGCTTTTGTACTAGAGTTTGTGTGATGCAGAAAGAAGGAATTTGATATTCGAGCCATTTGAACAATCATGTAGAATGCGTACTGTGAAAAAAAATTACATAATCATACTTAAAATCTAAACATTGCGAATTATTTCTTTGAACGATGGTTGAGTGGGCTGGGTATATAAGTATAAACCGAGGTGGTATAACTTTAAATCAGCAATGTAATTAAAAATACCTCCGAGCGAATCTGAAAATACACTTAGCTAGTAGGCCTACTTCCTTTTGTCAGTTGGCGCATGATCGCCGCTTGATGGCGATCAAGAGTTGGGAAAAATTTTCGTCGCTGTTCTCGTACGTTCGTAGTAATTTAAGCTATTCCAGGACCTGGCCCGCTTTGAGTGCAGTGCAAGTCATTGTTGCCCCAGAACTTTTAGAATTACGGCTTAGCCCTGAATTGTAATAAAATACCACTAGTGAGTGTCAATTCTCAGTTGTTATAGGTGCACCTTCCGCACACCGTTTTATGTGCTAATTCTGGTGTAAACGACCTATAGAAAATCCCCTACGGTAACCATTGCATTGGTTGGGAAACCGGCACATTTTCGAGTAAGACGGGTGCGCACTGGGCGAGGGCTAGTTGTCAACAGTCAACATGGCGGATGCCAGTGAGAAGCAAATTCAGCTGGCAAATAATGCTGACAACGGAACATCTAACGAGGTAGGTCAATAATCTTCAGTTCAAAAATTATTTTAGACTTTGCATGATAAATGGGACAAAGTGCGAGTCAATATTTGTTGGTATTTTTGCTATACTGATGGACGAGCAGCTACATTAGGATGCAGTTTTCTTGCAGTCATTTTTATTAAAAAAATATTTATTGGTTATGCAAGGCATAGTTTATAATGTCGCTTTTTATTAACACTAATTTACTGTTATTCAGTCAAGTGCTTAAAAGGATAGAATACAAGTAATAAAACAAGTCAAACTGTCGAAAAGTACTTTATTGTGCTAAAAGAAAAAGATCTTATCGTTGTAAATGCTCGTTCTTAAAATACAATTAAGCTAAAACTTTGTTTTTTCTTTATATATAATGATATAACATACGTGTATGTTTCGTTTATTGCCAGATCGCAGAGGAAGTCCAAAATAATGGCCCAGTTCAAGTGGCTGGGCAGCCTACCAGGGCAGAATCCTTTTTTGCGTTGACCAAATCGCTCATGCTCCGTGCTCTTATCATTTACTTTATATCGACAATGTTCCGGAGACCACAAGCTCCTACTGGAACCTCTCAGGGATCAACAGGATTGGCTCCTTCCACCAATTTATATGCAAATGGTACAATGATGGTAAGTGTAGCCAAGGAAGTCTTTGCTTGTAATTTTCTTTGTCTAAAACTGTTTTGTATTTTATAGGATCTGCACATTTATGTATCTGAGAATTCAGAAACACCAGACTTTAAAGATCCCAGTTCTTTAATTTGGACGGAAAACGGTATTCTGTATGGCGATTGGAATGGGGGCATAAGCAAAGACGGAATATTTGCGTTCGAAACCGAGATTGAAATACCAGAGGTAGCTTCCTTGCCGTTGTATCTTCCATAGTATATTCTTGGTTTTAGGCGGTGATGAATAATGGTACAATATATCTGCACGCATATATTGTACGTGCTGGATCTTCACCTGATCCAAGCGCTGGAATAGAATCTTATTCTAGAAAGTATACCGTCCACCGTACCAAGCAATTGAACCGGTACAGAAAGCGCAAATACAGTCGCACCACAAATCTCCTTACAGGCGAAACAAGTGCAACTGAAGAGGAAATTAAGGTAACTGGCTATATTTGTCTGTTCCACCAGCAGTAATAACTCTTCCTAGAAAGCTGAGACTATTAAAGAAGAAACGATAAGTTATTGGCATCCTAATCTGACACTCAACATGGTTTATGATTATACAGCTTGGACTTCAGGCGCGGTACCTCCTCCACTTGATGAATGTAAGTCGTTCCTTTGAAATCTGGATCGCTTAATGACACTTTACATAATAGTTATCGAGTTCTTGCCTACTGGAGAGTATTACAAACCAATCTTGTACGTGAATGACTACTGGAATTTAGCCAAGGATTACCAACCCATTAACGCAACACTGAAGTAAGAAAAATTAATTTAAATGTTTGTGCCTTGTACATCTTTTTTCTCTTCTAGGCGAGCCCCACTTCGTTTGACGTTTCAACCCTTGTCAATGCTGAAATTCCAGATGTATTCAGCGCAGACTATGCGCTCTAAATGGAGCGTAAATAGTATCCTTGGAGACAAAGCTGAAGACGAGGATTTAGAGCAAGATTCTCTAAAGGAGGCTCTTTTAGACACGAATCCGTACTTACTAGGGATTACGTTTGCAGTCTCTATCGTACACAGCGTATTTGAGTTCCTTGCCTTCAAGAACGGTACTTTCAAGATTAGTATTTCTCAGATTTTTCTTTAATTCTTTGGGGTATTTGTGTTAGATATCCAATTTTGGAAGAACCGCAAGTCATTAGAAGGTTTGTCCGTAAGATCTGTCTTCTTCAACGTCTTCCAGTCTGTAGTGGTTCTTCTGTACGTGCTCGATAATGAAACCAATACGTTGATCAGAATATCCTGCGGAGTAGGCCTGTTGATTGAATTGTGGAAGATTAAGAAGGTGATTCTATTTACTTCTGTGATTTTTATAATGTATTATTTTTGCTTTATTACTTAACCGGCTTCTGTTTTTAGGTTGTGGATGTGTCCATTGATTTCGAGAATCCCATTCTGGGCATCTGCCCTCGTCTGGTTTTGAAAGACAAAAGTTCCTACGTGGAATCCCAGACGAGACAGTACGATCAGATGGCATTCCGTTATCTATCGTGGGCCCTTTATCCATTGCTTATTGCGTATGCTGTGTATTCGTTGATTTATGAAGAGCACAAGGGTTGGTACTCGTGGGTACTTAACATGATGTACGGTTTCCTACTCACTTTCGGTAAGGCCCATCTAAACCTCAGCAAAACTTGGTATCTGACTTGTGTCGTTTAGGTTTCATTATGATGACTCCACAACTGTTTATCAACTATAAACTCAAGTCTGTGGCTCATCTGCCGTGGCGTATGTTGACGTATAAAGCTTTAAATACGTTCGTAGACGATTTGTTCTCGTTTGTTATTCGAATGCCAACTTTATACCGAATCGGTTGTTTCAGAGATGGTAAGCGAATACTTGCTTGATCCGACATCACTAAAAACTTTGTTCTTTTTATAGACATAGTCTTCTTTATTTTCTTGTATCAACGTTATATTTATCGCGTGGACCCGGCGCGTGTAAATGAATATGGGTACTCCAAGGAAATGGAAGGGAAAGAACCTACTGCCGAGGGAAATGTTGCAAATGCCGTGGAAGGTACGGAAACAAAGTCCATTACTGACAAGAAAAAAGACTAGATGTGAAAGTGTACCCCCCTAAACGCTAGTTGTAACATTTAGTATCTCAGTGTGTGTATTTGCTGTGTAAGACAAATTAGGCCAATAAAAATATCCACGTTGTTAGGTAGACGCGCTTTTCCAACCTTGTGGTGTTTTGGAAGATTTAGCCTTTTTCTTTTTTAAACTTGATTTCTTCACTTTCATGGAAACGCGCTTGATGGCTCTTCTGTTCATCCAAGCAGGGTATTTATTGTCTTCGTCTTTAAAAGTCCTTGGGTTGAATCTGGATTTGTCTACGGCCATCTTCTCGCCATCCTCAGTCGAAGCAGGATCTGCAAGTGTAAATGATACAGTAGAATTTCCTAAGCATACATGAAATATTAATAATACCTGCATCTAGCATTTGGTCTTCGTTTAGCTTTTGCTTTTCTTCCTTTTGGGCATCTTCTTTTGCTACAGCGTCAGCCAGCATTATCTTCATTTTTTCAAGGTTTTTCGCATCATATCGAACTCTCTTGATAGCCCTCATCTTTCGCTTCCATTTACTTCTAAGACTCTTGGCCATTTTATAAAGATCTGTTTCTTGCAACTAAGACACTTGATGCAGAAAAACCGCGTGCAACTTGTGAAATGCGGGAACTGTATACTTTGAGGGGTCTAGAACATGAACGGCGAACCTTGGATTTTTCGTAAAAAAAACTGCTAAAAAAATATTTTACAAAACTGCTCAATTTTTTCAACACTTTTTTAAAGCTTGTGAAACTTGTCTTTACAAGTCTGATTTAATCAAGATTACATAAGGTCTTCAAATTTTTTAATATTTTTTTTTTTACAGTTTCTTATGAGCACGAAAGGGGCCTCCATTTTAGGTTCGCCCCGGGCCCCGTCTAACCTCTGGGCGGCCCTGGTAGTACGTAAATCAGGTCAGCTTGACATGTTTTGGACCGACAGGGTCGGTCCAAAACATGTAGTATAAAACACATAGTATAAAACCCCGTCCTGCATCATACAAAAGCCGCGTTCGTTTTGACCAAAGTTTAAGCCGACTTAAAAGTCTACCCAAGACTTTGTGTTCTGGATAGAACAAAGAAAGGAAGAATAATAAGAATAATAACCCGTTAGACACAGAAACTAATGTAGAATATTTTACCTCCTATTTCATATTGTGACGGCTCGCCCTGAACCCGGTATCGCTCGCTGTCCCTAGAGGGCAGGACAGGCGGAACCGGGGTCATTAACTAGAAGAGTGAGGGAGTTGGAACGCGGCCCTGGTTTGGGTTGGACGTTCTGGGCATTGAGCAATACAAAAGCACTAGTTTCATTCAACTTAATTACGTGTTTAAATTGAGAGCGTGCCACAATATGAACTTTTGAAATTCCCGCGGTACGTCCAATATGCTTAAACCAGATTTCTTGGAAAAAAGACGTTTGATCTATCGTTGTGACTTAAAGGGCAATAGCCACCAAAAAACAATTTTGTCTTATAAAAAGGAGTAAAAAATCTAATTTCCAGTTTTATGTGTCTTTTTATCATACGCGAAAATAAAACTGAGATATTTCAGAACATGAAAAATCTAAAATTAAAATCGGGCATTTTTGCCATTGGCCCAGCGGGGTCACGTGGCGCTGTGACGTCAGGGTAGTGAGCCACAGCACCTTGGCGCACCACAGACCTGTGTTTCGTGTATACAAAGCGAGTAAAATGGCGGAAGGTTTCGAAGAGGGCCATTATTTTGATAGAAGCCACATTATAGAGGATGAAGGGACGGAATTGGATCAGTCGTTTGCCATTCCTGTAATTGAAGGTTGTGCTCAAGCCTACCAGTTTGAGCCTTATGAGGCTGAAATGTCGGCAATGGCAGACGCAGAGCCAAGTGGCACTGGCAGTGTTGTTACGTCACGTATAGTGTTGTAACCGAAGAGTCGTCAGTTTCTGACTGGTAAATTATTATAAAACATCGCATGTTTCTTCTAACTTTACAGTACGTTGTAGGTGTGATTGTGGGAAGTGTCAGGACGTAGATATGTCACTATCCTATTTGGTCTTTGTAGTGGTCAAATGTAAGAGTATATTTACGTTATGACGTTGTCTTTTCTCAATAGCGGAGGTTTTACGAGGTTTGGGTGGACTGCGCAACCCAGACACAGTTGCCGGCCTAACAAACTTTGTAGGGATAGCGGTTTTCAACAAACTCCTACCATGAAATTTTGCCCGAAATCCCATTGCTAATTGTCGGTCAACACTGCTGTCAAATTGATCTTCGGTGAAGTGATCACCACAGAGAGATGCCGATTTACTTGTGGCTTCCACAAAATCAGCCCTAGTCCTTTGCACTTGCAAAACCCATTGCCGTCTTCTTTCTGCGTCTTTTGGGAATTTATACATCCCTACACCAGATCTTCCACTGTTATTACAACCGTAACCAACACAATAGCTACCGCAATGTTTATTTGTCTTTGATGGCAGCTTACTTGCCATTTTTTCCACTAAAATTCACAAAGCACAGAGGAAGCCAAATAAAGCCAGTGCATAGCAAAGCGCCAGTAAGCCACACCTCTAGGGCTGTTCACTACCCTGACGTCACGGTTTTCGCGGGGGGGAAAATGCCAAAACTTCGTAAGTCAATAACTCGGGAACGGTTAGTCGGAAAAATTTGAAACAAATTTTCCCATTCTTAGAATAATGTGTACAATAAGAATCCATCCAACTATCAAGATGCTATGTCGTTGGCTATTGCCCTTTAAAGGACCGAGGCACGCTCACNTATTGCCCTTTAAAGGGCAATAGCCAACGACTTTTCCGCTCCCGTAACCGTTCCCGACTAACTGGCTATTGCCCTTTAAAGGGCAATAGCCAGTTACCTGTTACCTTCGTGAGCTGATTACTTTTATATTATGTACTAGAAGTTTTGGAATTCGGAGTTTCGGACGATTTATTTCTTGGAGATTTGGATAATTCCTGGATTCCGTTCTTTATTGAGACACAGTTAGATTTTTCACGATTGATAGGTTATTCATGGTTGAAAACATTTATTTACATTTCACTACGGTTGCTTTCTTTTACACAGTGACTTAATACATCTGTTCGTTTTTTTCTGGTGTTTAAGCATGAGGTTGATCTGTAGAGCGCCGTATTCGCAATTTGCGGATGTTTTTCCTGCTTCTAGTCGTGGTGCTCAGTGCACACCGATGGCATTTGTATCTATTGCATGGAGTTATTTGGTTCTTCCTAACGAGTGGGTGCAGCCAAACTTAAACTTACGTAAATAAAATTACTGAAAATTACATAACGAATTCTGAGACATTTCTGGATAAAAATAACCTTTCACAGCGTAAAAATACCTTCTAAATAAACAACTATTCACTCTTAGGTTGCGATCGCACTTGCGGGATGAGCACGGGTAACGGCTTGGGTACGAGATGATCCGTAACAAAAAAAATTCGTAACACTCCCAGTGGGACTAGCTTTCACCAAGCAGTGACAATCCGTATCACCATAGCGACTACTCGTAACACCTCCATGCCATCTACTGTTATAGAAGTACAATTCGTTACACGCTGTTTACTAACAAGTACTGCTGGATTTTTTCGCGCTCTTAAAGAGTGTAGTCCAATATTTGTTAAAATTACATTTACAATTAAGCATAAAAGTGAAAATTGTCACGGATAATCATTTGAAAATTGGGTTATATATATGTGCGCAGCTTTCGGCCACACTATTCGAACGAACAATGATCTGGAGTCCTGGCACGCCAGATTGAACAAAAAGGGACTCAACCTTTATCTCCTAATAAGTCTCCTACACAGAGAAGCCGATATTGTCAAATTTAATGTAGAGTTCATAGCAGAAGACAAAATAAGCAGAGTAAAAAAAAAACACCAGCAGGAGCTTGATTCAAAGCTGGAGAATTTATTTAAAGAATGTACAGACAAACAGATAAATGCGAACCATTTGTTGAAAAAACCATGTGTGAACCATTTGTTGTCTTCCAAAGCGAGGCAAAAGCTTACCGATCTGACCGCTAACCGTTATGTGGCGTGCTGTGGGTATGTCGAGAGCAGTTTGTTTGGGAACGTGGACTAATGAATATGCTACCCAAGCCAAAGTTGGTCTTTTTTTTTCCGGCTGTTTTTCCTGCAGCGAAATCTCTAGATTTTCTGAAGTCTTCTAAATGCTTTCGTAAATTCCACGAAAGGAAAACCCCTGACTGATCTGGATTCGTTTAAATTCCCTGTATTGTCAAAGAAACCACTTTAATATCACTAACCACACCCAACAATCAAATACCCCGCCTCAACTCACTCCTACAAATCTCCACTACGAGCTACGACAGACGGCCGATCACGAATCTCTAGCAACTCCTCAGCTTAACTCTTTCAACAGATTCTCCGGTTTAAAACCCGCTGGTCAAAAATGACACTAGAGTGTGTCATAGTGTTGCAACATGTTCTCCGGAGAAACTGACAAAGGGGTTTCACGTATCGCGCTGGTGGTTTTTACCGGATAACTTTAGTTGAAAATTCGAGTTGAAAATTGGTAGTTGGATTGGAAATGAATTAGGTTAGGTTAGGTTCAGTTAGGATAGCTTAGGTTAACGATTCTCATCAAGGAGGTTGTTGGGAATCGTTAAAACCAGAGCTGCAACTCGCTCTTTTTTTTGCGAGCGCGCTCGCACATTCGCTCACGGGCCTGATAAAGAGCGCGCTCGCGCTCCTCCCCTTTCCCTTCAATCCCCCCCCCCAGAACATGGCCAAGAGGATTTACTCCTCACGACCCCCCCCCCTATCAGCACCACTGTTCCAGATCAGGAGAAATTGTGCGCTCACGCACTCCTGCTGTAGCAAAACGTACGCCTTTGGTCGTGCACCTTTGGCAAGAGAAATATCCTCCGTGAGATTTGACTCCTTTAACTATAGCGCTGATGCAGGAGCGTCACACACAAAAGCATCTATTTTGACATCTAGCTTTAGCCCTTGTACACATAACCCTTCGTTTTCTATTGCATAAGCTTCATCAACGAACGGTTTTAAGAAAGCATTAAAATCGTTTGGCTTTTTTTCCCCACAGTAAATTCCGCATGCAAAAGGTTCTGACGCTTGTAAGTTGGAAATTCTTACTAATATTGGACAAAAACAATGACCGGTGCTCTTAGTCATAGGGAGACCATCGACATTAATATGAAGATTCAGAGTCGCTGGTAGATCAAAAGACGAGAGCTGGTGTGCATTATACATAAGTACTGCAAGTAATACATGTTCGATGTATAAAAATATGACGATTTGCCTATAGCAAAACGATTTGCCTATGGCTATATCACCTTCTATTCTCAAGAGTTCGCAATTTGTATTTCTTTGTATGTGTTTCGATCTTTCGAAGTGCAACAAAAATCCTTATTTATTTTTTGTTTACGAGTCAAAATCATTCAAAAATAATTACAAGATAGACTAATTATAAAAGAAAACAAGACTGGATTTTGGAATTCAAGTTTTTTTTAATTTTTTGTGCGTGTTCAAATAAGAAAGGGTTATGCATGAATTCCGTTAGAGATTGGATGTTTCGAACTGGGAACAGTTTTGTTGTCGTGATCTGTTTTTAAGCTCGACGATGACCCGCGAGTGAACCGTGCAGGTGGGAGTCCCAAGAGACGTCTCAAGTGTAGTGCAACAAGAATGGATAGCCGGTGATTTGCGAAGTTTTGCTTGGTCCCGAATCATGTCTCGGGCTTTCTCTCGGTCACTTTTTCCTTCGATGAAGTTCTGCCACTCTTCCTGAGCCCTTGCTCCCCGCAATATGAAATGCAAGAAAATGGCAAAGCCTTGCAGCGAATTGAAAACGCAGAACAGGTAGCTGAAAAAGGTCCGTGCCCGACCGATGGCTAGCATTCCAAATATCCACGACAACCCCATGATGAAGAAAATTACGATGGCAGTGTGATACGTGAAGGAGTGTTTGCTCTGGGTACTTCGGACGGTCGACTTTGCACAACCCAATTTGACAATGATATGAATATACAAGGCTAGGTTGATAAAGCCAATCAAAGAAGCAAACGGTAGTAAGGCATAGTAAAAGCCCTGAGGCTTTAGCCAGCAGTACTTGTTGCCATCCTTATAGTAATACAATTCCCTATTACATACAACCAGTGCGATTACGGGTACCAAGGGTAATACCCAAGCGATTAAGGAAGCTTTCCACATGAAATGTGAGGTCATCGAGCCCAAAACTCTCACAAAAAGTGAATAATGGCAGTAAGCTTCCACTAGCATCCAGAAGAAAACCACCAGGATCAAGTAGTGGAGAAATGCCGCGACAATTAAACAAACATCTTCATCGCTGGTTTGGTCAAAGCCTCCTAAGAAGGTGGACAACAGCATGGCTAAAGCTAGCGAGAGGTGAAAGATTACGTGATGGCCGTAATACCCAGGTCTGGGTTTTCTCCACTTGGGGAAGAACGCATAAGTAGCAATGACACCAGTACAGCCTACGAGGGACAACACACACCCAATCTTGGTCAAGGTGTCCAGAATCGAATCATGGCTAGTAGGTTCGTAGTCATCGTAGGCAAAGAAAGCCGCGAAGCTTGAGAGGTGGTTACACTTGCAATGATTCAAGCCACTCACCATGCCTTGGTACGAGCAACCTTGGGTGGACCAGCCTCCACGGCCGTTATTGACTTTGGGGTTCCAGAAAGCGCATATAACGCTATTGGGTGAATTACTGGTGTTAACCGCTCGGAAAGGTCGGAAGTAGATATTCACCAGCTCCGAAATATTGTAAACAGGTCCGCCTTCTACCGCCACCTGCACCATAGCGCTGTTCGCAGTATGTTTGGCGGTTCGGAGCATGTCACGGTCACCGTCGGTAGGGTTAGGGTTTGGACTGTAGACTTTGGCGTGCATTACTCCTGCCGCGACCGCAGCGTCAGCCAAACGTATATTAGGGTGATAAACGAAGGCGCTCTGCGATGCATGTATCCTGTTTACACTCAAAGAGCTGACGTTAAGTATCACCAAAACGTCATGTTGGTGATTGTCAGTTACGGCAGGCGATGTACTGCGGATAATTCTTGTGTTCGCTACGGTGTCATCCGATGCACCCAAGTTAGAAGAGTTGGCAGTGAACAGGAAAGGTGAGGATCCAGTAATTTCAGCGGTGTCGCCCCGTAGGGTCGAAGCCACTAAAGTAGACTTGCTTGCATTGGTTCTTGTAAGAATCTGCTCAATACCCATCAAGAAATTGGTCGATACGTTTGGTAACCTCTGTGCACTAGCTAGGGTATCAGTGTCGACACTGAGTACCTTTTTAATAAAACAAAACATATTACAGCCCAACTGTAAACGAGACCACCACCATGAATTAGCTGTGGATTACCTGTTGGATTATGCTGGCTGTCTGCTCGACATTCGTTTGGGAAAACCCCGCTTCTTCCCTCGAAGCGTTTGAGAAGATTAATGCGGTTAGCTGAACATCGGCTATGATGGGTGACCATTGATTGGTAGAGTGTTCCAGCTCAGCCAATGTAGACGTAACGTTTTGTTGAGTTTTTGTCATATTCAAGAGCCGCAACGTGGTTTGGGAAGGGCTCGTACAGATAAACTTACTTGACAAGTTTACCAATTGCCCTTCTGCGTTCCAAGCCTGGGTAAATTAACCACAGAACACAAGTTTTGAACGGAAATCAAATTGAAGTATTTTACTTGCGCTGGCCCCCAATAGGCTCCATAATAAATGTCGCCGATACATGTCCGCTGTACTAAAGAACCGCCTTCGAACACACAACCTTCTCGAGAGAACGTCGTCCTGTCTAAGGGTGTTTCGATCCACGTTAAATTCCCCAATGGGCGTTCCTCCACTTCTTCTAAGGTCGTCAGGGAATACTCCGCATGGCAGAACTTTTCCCGCATGGATTTGTTCGAAGTTCTCGAGCAGTTCTATTCATAATTTTGAACCAAGTGGAATTGTAAAAATAGCTGACGCCATTGCTTTTACTTGTTCTTGTGAGAAAGATTCCACCCATTGAGCTCCAGAAACGAGTGTCCCAATACAGGAACGAGTAACAGGATAGTCGTTTTCATCAAGGCACATCTCGGCAGGTTTATCACCCGTCAAGCTTGGTTGCACTTCTTCTCCAACTCCGCCAGCCCAGAAGTACGATCCAATCCTTTCCAGGGGACACCGATCCACTGCAAAGAATTGTACCCCAGCCAAAATGCCGTCGTTAATACGGCTTTCGAAGTATTTGATGGCTTCCAGCGTGTTCTCTTGGAAAGGTAACTGCTGGTTAACGTAACTACCACTCAGGAGTGCGTTTAGTGACTCGATCTGCTTCTCGAAGTTAATCATATCTGTCAGTTCTCTTCCACGGAAAGTGTCACTTAACATATAGATAGTGATAGACAATTCAGAAACGTTCTGTTTAAACGAACGGCCAACGACTTCTGAAAGGTTGAAGGCTCCAGGGTCATTGTTAATCGCCTCTACGAGCTACAAATTCCAAATGACTAAAAATTAACTGAACTAAAACTATCGTTAGTAAGGAAATACCTCTTTTATCGGCCAAGCATAGTCTAAAGATGAATCAGACAAATATGCATTGCGAACTCTAATGAGCAACCCCAGTTTACTCCTCGATGGAGTAGCTACTTCAATCTCTCGGGAACGGTTACCGTAAAAGGACCCCAAGTACCTTACTTCACATGCGTATTTTGTGAAGTGTTTGTACGGTACAGTTATAGTCTAAAAAGTGCACAGAAACTTGGTAACAAAAATACGTCTTGTTTACAGGCTCGCGTATAGCTCAGCTTATTCTTAGCGATCATTTGATCAGATCTGATCGGATCATTCGTGAAAGATCCAGAACAATGATTTTTAAACTCAAGCTACCGCACAAAAGTGCTTTGCATGGTGTGTGTACTGTACAGTACTCAAACTATTGATCGCACGATGGACTTTCAAACTGACCAATGACAGTGCTTATCCGTCGTTGGACCACTGCTACCCTTATACCTAGGCTAGACGGGACAAGTTAATGATAATCAACTCCGACTACCTGAGTTAAACATGTTTAAGTGAGTCGTCTAGAAACAACAACATTAACGCTAATGATAATCAACTGTTAACGAAGTTTCCGATTTAATGAAGTTGGCACAACTTCATTAACTATATGACCAACATTAGCTAATGCATAATTAAAGTCCCGTGTAGACAACTTACCTGATTAAGTTAGGACTAGGATGACAAAATAGCGTTTCGTCGCTTCATAAAACGTTTTTCTCATATAAATATAAAAAATAACCGGGTAAGGGTCATTTCGACCTTAGTCAAATCGACCTGAGTCGTTTCGACCCTGCACCAGATCGACCTCCTTTGGGTATGTATAGGATGGTCAAAACGACCTGAAGGACTTATTTGGATTAACATGGATTAACCATCATAAATTTAATCGTCATCATTAACCATCATGTTTTACCAAGAATTCTTCATATTCTGAGAAATTAACTCACTCTAAACTGTGTAACTATTTGTAAGGTTTCGAAAGGATTATGTCAATATAAAGATAAGAAATATTTAATAAAAAAGATAACTAATATTTAATATATAAAAGATAAATAACATTAAAATACATTTGCTGGTCAAATAAGTCCTTCAGGTCGTTTTGACCATCCTATACATACCCAAAGGAGGTCGATCTGGAACAGGGTCGAAACGCTCAGGGTCGAAACGACTCAGGTCGATTTGACTAAGGTCGAAATGACCCTTACCCAAAATAACCAATACGAATAAAAACCGGAATCAGTCTCTTTTCTAGTGTAGGCCTTAACTGATCGCAAATGCACGCAAATAATGTTGTGAAAAAAAAATCATCGGCCATACGTGAAAACGTCATTTTTTGTCGTTCGAATGGACTTTCTGTCAAGAATGTGTTTAATTATGTGAAGGTTAACACTAATAAAGCATTGGAAAGGTTTAAGCTTGGTAAAGCACATTTCTTCGCTTCGAAAAAAGTCTACTTTCCGAAAACGAACAACACGGATCTGAAAGAAAGGATCCCCTTTCACTTCCATAATTTTTTCTCCTTAAAATATAGAAAAAGTGCTATTCGGATATAAGGGATCCCTCTCGACACTTTTTGCCTGCATATGAAAGCGTAGAAAGTACTACATATAGCATGGTGTTTAGCCAATATCTCACAGTAGTCGAGCACCATGGCTTCTCAAGATTCTTTAAAAGTAAGAAAACGCTCATCCAATTGGGTTGATTCTGAGTTGTCAGCTTTGTTAAACATTTGGCAAGAGAGTTAACAAACTGTTTTTCTGAATGTACTACTTATCTCTATACCTTTACAAATCAGGAGACTGCTTATTAATGAAAGTATAGCTTTTAATTGATTGTCTTCCTATTTCTCGCTAATCTTTTGCGCAAGATGAGCAGCTGGACGAGAATTAAAGTTTCTCCAAGAAAACTTGGAAAAACAACTTCACTTGTCAAAGGCGTTAGCGGAAACACGTCCATCGTTTGCGGTTCAAAATACTTTCTGATAGGAAAGCGACAGGAAAAATACTTTTTGACAGAAAAGTGTTTAAATACGTGAAGGTGTAGCCTTAAGCAAGGCTTACGCTTAATGAAAGTGAACTTTCAGTTTGTCGTCTGGACACTC